>JAOTRA010081450.1:0-12872 GCA_026260255.1 Pseudolaguvia tuberculata | reverse complement strand
CGCGCTCTCTCCCGTTTCCTCTCTTCCTGTTTGGATTTTTGCTTCTCCTTCCTCCGCTATTTTTTCCGCTTAGTTTTTATTTCCCACCTATGTTGTGGTTCGCTGTTCCTTCGTTTCCTACCCGTTTCCGCTCTCGATTTTCGGTTTCCACCCGTTATTGGTCTTTTCGCACCCGTTTTCGGTTTTCTGGGTAATTCTTCTCCCTTCTTGATTCCTACCCTTTCCTGTCACTCAGCGTTTGGGTTCTCTGTTCCAGTCTCTCCCAGTCTCCCTCTCGTGACAATATATCCACCTCTGCTACATTTCTCTAACTTCAAGACATTTTATCTATGTATTTTTATATAATTATGTAAACACATTCCATTCTGATAATAATAATTCTATAATAAACTATTGTAATATTTTTAAATTTACATTTTCAGACGTTTCTGGACACCTCATCATCACAACTGTATGTGATTTGTAGGTTTTACACTACAATTAAGAGCTTAAGTTAATTAAATCTGAGTTAATTCAGCTACAATAGTATTAATAAGATCAGGCACTAACCTCGACTAAGGAAGTATGAGTTGCAATAATTTTAGGTCATCCTAAATCTTATCAATTTTTATCAGGAAACAATTCATTAATGGAACAAAGGGGGTTTGTGCACAGCAGTATTATTTGGAGCATTGTTTGAGCCTCTTAGTCCTAGTGAAGGAATGTAATGATACATAATACTGTAACAATAATAGAAAAAGATTTAATCAGTCAATCAATCTTGTGAACAATGATTATCAGATTAATCATTGTTCATTGTTATAAATAGTTGATGGCGCTTAACTGATTTCAATCCTTTCAGGAATTGTTAGCGAAACTGCAAGAATGAGATTATAGACACATAATTACTTTCTGCAAGAACTTTACTCCATGAATGACAATCAAACTCTTGGAAATCTGAAAAATCTGCTGTGATTTATAGAATTTATTAGCTCCTTTAAGTTTAACGCTTGCTTGATTTTAAATAATTTACTTTGATCATGTAATGTGCTTAATAACAGTTAAAATATCTCACAATTTATTTACTCTTGCTGTGTTTACAGATGGGTAAAAGTGATGCCTAATGTATAAAAAAAGGACGAATTTTTCCAAGTTGTTCAAATAGTTCTTTGTTCATGGTGCACAAAACACATTTTGTAATAGGAATAATGGATGCTATTGTGGAGCAGTGCCTGTAATGTTGACTCTAATGCAGACAGATTGACCATCACTGCATCTTCTCTCTTTAAATTCAGAATCCAGAGCAAAACACAAAGCTGTAATTTACTGCACAGTGCTATGTTTTAAGTTGATATTGTTCCACCTTTATAATAAGGAAAAATGAATTAGGTGGCTACAAGTTTTCATTTAGGCATGTGGGAATAAAAGACATAGCTTCTGTTCTTATTAATTTAAAGCAGTTAAGCTTCAATGAGAAAAATGTAAGGAAGCTGTTTTTTTAAGGTTTTCTGTCATCTTCAGAGAGAGAGAGAGAGAGAGAGAGAGAGAAAGAGAGAGAGAATGTCTCACTTTTTATATAAACCAACCATTATTACATACAGTAAGTGCAGCTAATGATATTTAATTTTTATCATAAAACTAATTATTCAATATTTTAAAAATAATAATTATGCTTAATTCAGTATTGCGCATAATGACAGATAAAAGTAAAAATATAGCAGTCTGCAAAATGCAAAAAAAAAAAAAATGCAAATATAAAGCTATAGTTGTGGAAAAGCTTGTTGTTTTTCTATTCATAATAGATCATGGATAACATGACTAAAACTAAAAACAGTACAATTTTATACACTAAATTAACTTATTTTAAATTTGCTATAATGCATGCATCAAATTTGGTGGATAAAATTTCTTAATTTAAAAATTATAGTTATCTATGTTCTTGTCATGCCCTACCCCTTCCACATCACTAACCACCATCAGTCGCTGAATGGGGATGCGATCAAGCAGCCAGGCGATGGTGCGTTATTTAAGGTGAGCGCCATCTTCACGATGTCGTAAACTTTACGTTTACGGTTATGTGGATAAGTGTTCGTCTGATCTCAGAATCTGTTTCCATGTTTGAGTCCTCGTCTGATCTCAGAAACTGTTTCCATGTTCAAGTCCCAGAAGCTAAGTACGATTTTCATTAGAGTCGCGTTGCTGCATGGTTTTGTTTCGGTTTCCTTATAGTTTGATAATTTGTACTTACCGATAAATAAAAGTATGTTCCTGTGGTCTGACTCCTGTTGGTATTCGTAACCCGTAACAGAATAATCCGCCCAAAAACATGGAGTCATCGGGACACGCTCAGGTAGTACCGGCCAGCGAGGAAAAGTTCCAAGTATTTTGGATGTCTGGCTGCGCCTAACGCGCATGTCGTGCCGTAAGGTCCGCCCCCAACTTCACCGGCCAGGATTCCTTTTTTCGAGCTTCCTGCGAGGTATGACGGGTCAATGGAGTACTGCGATAGATTTATTGATCAGTGTCAAGTGCACTTTGCCACTTCCCCTGATGACTTTTTATTTCAAGGTAGGAAGAGTGCTTCTGTTGTTTTTCTGCTTGCGGGTAAAGCACTTACTTGGGTTGCCACCATGTGGGAATTATTCCCGTGAGTCAGCGAGGACGTTAATTACCTTATTGAATGCATGACTGAGGTTTTTGGCAGTCCCCACATGCTAGAGCCTATGCGGCAGATGGACCACGCCCAAACAGCTCAGCCCCATAAAGGACATAACAAAGTCCAAGAAACCTCTACCTAGCCCAGAGGAGGTTGCGGTGCTCCCACCAGGTCCTGAGGAGGTCACGGCGCTCCAACCAGGTCTCAAGGAGGTCACGGCGCTCAAGCTGGAGGCCTCGTTTTGCTCCCATGGTGATCCAGGAGCCACTCTCTGCTCCCGTGGTGGCCTGGAGGCCTCATTCTGTGCTCATGGAGGCCTGGAAGTCTCACCCTGACCCTGCCTCTCCGGGACTATAGACCATTCATGGACTCGGACCCCTCTGTTCATTCTGTGTGCCGCGGGTTGAGTACCTTGTCTTTTCCTTTTATTTTTTTCCCAGAAGTTTGTATAGTTTAACTTATTTGTTCTGTTTAGAGCCTCAGCCCTCAATTTATTGTTTTTTGATAACTGTCATGTCCTTGCTCTGTCCCCGTTCTCTGTCCTGGTTTCCTCATTCTCTGTCTTGGTTTCCTTGTTCTCTGTCCGGTTTTCCTCGTTCGCTACCCACGTTTCCTCAATCTCTCGTTCCCCCATCTCTGATCTCTTATTCCACCATCTCTGATCTCTCGTTCTCCCATCTGTGGTCTCTCATTCTTCCGTCTGTGGTCTCTCATGCCCCGGTCTCTGGTTTCTTGTGCCCCGGTCTCCGAACTCACTCTCTGCCCCTCTGGTCACGTTTCTCTGTCCTGGTCCTAGTTTCTGCCTCCCCGACCTGTCCTCGCTCCCTTGTCCTGTCCTCGTTCCCTCATCCTAACCTCGCTCCCTCGTCCTGTCCTCGCTCAGTCCTTGCTCAGTCCTCGCTACCTCATCCTGTCCTTGCTCTTCGCTCCCTCTTCCTGTCCTCGCTCCCACATTCTGCCCTCGCTCCCTCGCCCTGTCCTCGCTCAGTCCTTGTTCCCTCGTCCTGACCTCATTCACTCGTTCTGTCCTCGCTTCCCCGTCCTGTCCTCGCTCCCTCGTCCTGTCCTCAGTCCTCGTCCTGTCCTCGCTTCCTCATCCTGTCCTTATTCTCTCGTCCTGTCATTGCTCCCTCATCCTGTCCTCGTTCCTCGTCTTGTCCTCGTTTTCCTCTCGCTCCCTCATCCTGTCCTCACTCCCTCGTCCTGTCCTCATTCTGCTCTCGCTCCCTCATCCTGTCCTCGCTCCCTTGTCGTGTCCTCATTTCTTATACTGTCCTCGCTCCTCATCTTGTCCTTGTTCCTCGTCCTGCCCTCGTTCCTTGTCCTTTCCTCGCTCCTTCATCCTGTCCTTGCTTTTTGCTCCCTTGTCCTGTCCTCATCCTGTCCCAGTTCTGGTCTGTCTCTGCCCCGGTATCTTGTTTAGATCCTAGGGCGTCGCCCTTGGAGAACTCCAGGAGGCGTTCTTTGAAGGGGGGGGTACTGTCATGCCCTACCCCATCCACGTCAATAACCACCATCGCCTGCTGATTGGGGATGCGATCAAGCAGCCATGCGATATTGCATTAATTAAGGTGAGCGCCATATTTACAATGGTGCAGATTATTGTTTGAACTTTACGTTCGCGGTTATGTGGATAAGTGTTCGTCTGATCTCAGAGTCTGTTTCCATGTTCGAGTCCCAGAAGCTAAGTACGATTTTCATTAGAGCAGCTGTTTTGTTTTGGTTTCCTTATAGTTTGATAATTTGTACTTACCGATAAATAAAAGCGTGTTCCCGAGGTCTGACTCCTGTTGGTATTTGTAACAGTGTTTTGTATTGTGTATTGTAACAGTTCTATTGTGAATTAAATTGGTTGTAAATGAATTTAGTAGTATGTTAGGAGAATAGTTAAACAGACATATTCTTGTTATAGATAAGCCAGAACACATAAGTAGAAACATCTTACTTACATATGGAGGATTATGCATTTACAAGGAAAATATTCTTGCCATTTTCCCATGACCACAAGTATGAATAATAATTATCTTTCTAACCACAAGATGAAATATAAATGTGAATAAAGGATGTTAAATCTCCACCATCTTATCTTTCAAGTGGGTCTCATACAAGACAGTAAAAGGCATTATGAGTAAGGGTTCTGATCTACACAGATGCCATTTATGCCATTTGGCAGATGCTGTTATCCAGAGCAACATTTATTTAATTATACAACAGAGCAACTGGAATTAAGGGTCTTGCTCAGGGGGCCATCAGTTGTCAATTGGTGGTGCTGAAAATAAAACCTACCATCTTTAGCTTAAGAGTTCAACACATTTACCAATGAGCTGCCACTTCAGGATTATCAATAGTGTTTTCAGTGTCATGTTAAATGTATTATTAAAATCATCAAGTTTACTATCGATTTGTACATCTCTACCTGCAATTGAAGCCAAATGTTTATTTCTCTAAGCAGTAAATTTTTATTTAAATGACAAATCATTATTTATAATCACTTTTAAATACTAAATAAAAGTTCAAAACACATACAATAAAAATATAAAGTATTAATTAATGCATAGTTAATGTCCAGTTACTGGCTGTAGACTACAGAAAAGTGGAAAAAGTTTAAGCAGGACGAAGCACAGAGAATTTTTGTATGTAATAAAAATACAGAGAGATAGTGTATAAAAATACAGGGAAATAGTGATAGAAAGACATTCACATAGCCTGAAGCCTGAATGGCTGCTTGGTTGGAAATGATTTGCAATTCTTTTAAAGTGATTTAGGGATGTCCTATTTTTATTCACAATTCATGTTTGGCTGCAAGCACATGGTCAGCCATGGCCTAGTTTATCTTGTTAAGAAGCAACTGTGATTCAGTCACTACAAGAATTTGTCTACTATTATTCTGGCACTCTTGCATAAGCCATGACACAAACCATTTATGGCCAGATAACAAAAGCTAACCTAATTGAAATGACCTGATATGACTATCTTATAATAAGAGTAAATAGAACAGTCCTATTGGAGTAAAATTATACATTTTATTTAGGAAATGTGAAGTACAAGTTAAGCATAGAAACTTAAGAAATAAAAACTTAAGCATAGTACAGATAGAGCAAAAATTCCACTACCCTGTGATATAATTGCTAGTATTGAAATAAATGTTTCTAGTAACAAGATTGTAGGGTTATAAATAATAGGCATAAATGTATGATGTATAATTCATGAAAATTGCAGTACAATTGAACATACAAACTCTGCACAGAAAGATCCCCAGCCATGGAATCAAACTCAAAACCGTCTTGTTGTGAAGTGACTGTGCGAACCACTAGGCCACCGTGCCGCTTGAAACATTGATATTATAAGATTAAAACAAAAAAGGTTTTTTATGATCATATTAGAAAACAATGTTTAGAAGGACTTGGTCACTTATTAATTTCTAGTCCTTATTTCATGCATTTTTGTTATCATGTCTCCATGTTTCATTTATCTGGCACCATATGTTATTTTAATTCATTTCCTGTCTTGCAATTGATAGCTGTTTTGTTTGGTGGCAATTTTCTCATTTTATTCTTGCTTTATTATCACATTTCGGTATTTTAGATTGCCTCTACTATTATTAAGAATTGCTTGACATATCTACCTGTCAGTTAACTTTTGCAAATTTTGATTCATGGTTTTTATTTAGTTTTTTAAATAAAGAATTTTTACTTGCAATTACAGAATTTTCATCATTTTTTATGGTAATTAAATTTAAATAAGAAATAACCTAAGATTCCATTCTATGGAAACATGTTTAATTTAATATAAGCAGGCATGTTTTTGGAGGAGGAAACCGGAGTACCTAGAGATACCTAGAGTAAGCCCATGCAAGCAGAGGGAGAACATGCAAACCACGCAGACAGGCCACTTCCCAGGAATTGATCTCGGGGCTTGGTGCTGTGAGGCAACAAAGCAAACCACTAAACCACTGTGCTGCTGACTACATTTAAATATAATGAGGACTGCAAACTATTGGAATATTTTCATGCAATATGTATTTCAATATGATTAAATTTCACCGGATGACTTAAATAGCCCTAATCAAATTCTACAATGTAATTATTGCAGATCCACATAGTAATGTTAATGCTGAAAATATAGATAGCTCTAAATTACATTTAAATTTATTTGCATTAAAAAACTATACATAAGTAATAAACATACATTTACACAAAACCTCAATGTTTGTATACATGTCAGAGTGGTTTTTATCATTTTTACACAAGGTCAAAGGTGTATGAAGGATCTTTCTTTTCATCACTGACGCTGACATGAACTCATTTTCTTTCTATAGGATGACTACTTCAGGACCTGGGGCCCAAGCAAAGCACAAGACAAAGGTATGATGTGTCTGTGTTTCACCGTCGGTTCTTATCTTACTCTCTAACTTCATAAGCCATCTTTCTTTGGCCTGATTTAGTTGCTCTTCCATTTTCTCAATCATTTGTAATCCACTATCCACACAATAAGAATCTCCATTTTATGTTTTTGATCTCAAACTCTGCTTCTCATTCAGCTTATCAATAAAACACAGCATTTAATTTGTGAGAATGTTTGATTTAAATACATTTAACCTAATTTAAAAGTGAGAATGCTAGAAACCTGCACATACAGTTGTTTTTTCACTGAGCCGAGCACAGCCCCTTAAATGTGTGCATCAGATCAAAACCATAATTATGTAATAATTATAAATTAAATAATTGTTTGCTTTAAATTCTACTTAAATTATCAATATGATACATACAGACATAATGAGGATTAATACACATTGTCAAGGTTATTCTGTTTGTATTTACGTGGTAGAGTAAAAGGAGACTATGTTTAAATAAGGGAGAGTGTAAGGATATAATGTAGACAACTAGAAAGCTATATCTTTCCTGATATTGGTGACTAAAACTCACCGTAATGAATGTGCTGCATTTATGCCATTTTTGCTGTCTCTTTATAGGTAAAATCTACCACAATGTAGCTTAAAGTGTAGCAGAGGAAAACAATGTTGTTTAAAATTAATTAAATAAAAAATTTTAAACTTGATGCCTATTCATTTATGTAAAAGTCTTCAGGCTTGTTGACTACAACGCATTTTGTTGGTGTATAGTAATGCTATACTATTAATCTAAACTATGCTGTACTATAAATAAATAGCATTTACTTTGAATAATTCTGCTAGATTCAGATTAGATTCAACTTAATTTTCATTTCAGTTAGACTCTAACCAGAAGTGCAAAGTAGCAGTGCATAATAAATAAATCTCTACAAATGTATAGGAAATGGATATAGATAAAATCTATATATGAATTTACAGAATATATGATTATACAGTATATAAGTGAACAGAGTAATTTATAAATTTACAGAATAAGAAAATATACAGAAACTATCTAAAATGGATATACCGTATCGTATATGCATTAGTATATATATACATATGAATTTAAATACAGCTGGTAACTAAGAGAAACATACTATAACAGGTGTAGTTACTCCCGATCATCACACAAGGGCGCCCTTGCCATAATTCTATCGAACTGTTTCCTGTTTCTGGTTTAGGGCACCATATTTAAGGAAGTCACACTCTCACACTTTGTGAAGTATTGTAAGTATCGTGTTATTGTTTTATACAGAATTACCAAGCTTTATCTAAGAGTTTGTTCCTATTTCTGATCCTGTGTTTCGACCTTATGCCTGTTTACTCGACTCTGTCTTCTGATTTGCTATTTGGGTTTATTTGCTTGGATTACCTGTTCACCTGGTATCTGACCTATGCCTGTTTCTCATCTGCTCTTCTGTTTATCTGTGAAACTATTAATAGTTAATGCAATATGACCCGAATACGACAGTTTTGTTACACATATATACATATGAATGTACATACAGGTGCTGGTCATATAATTAGAATATCTACATAAAGTTGATTTATTTCAATAATTACATTCAAGATGTGAAACTTGTATAATGTATATATTCATTCCACACAGACTGATATATTTAAAGTGTTTATTTCTTTTAATTTTGATGATTATAACTGACAACTAATGAAAAACCCAAATTCAGTATCTCAGAAAATTACAATATTATGGAACGGTTCTGTTACGCCCTCCCTCTGTGATGACTGTCGGAGGCACGCCACGGCTGCGCAGTCACGCCCGCACATGCTCGACTGGGTCTTGTTGACGTGCATTTTTTGCGCAATCCTTACAGGCCGGTTGCTTGCACACATCTGTGTTTGATCATCCTTCATGTTTCGCTTCATGTTGCGTGTGTTCCAGCCACAAGTCTCGTTGGTCAGGTAAAGTTCATGTGACCTTTCTGTTATCTCGTTGGACATTAAAACTTTTTTTTTTTAAACCGCCATTCTCACATTTGGGTGCGCTAATTTTTGTCTGGATTCTAGTTACTCTGTCTCTTTCTTGATCTTTAAATCCTGTCTGTATGTATTTAGTTTTACCCGTTAGTCAAATAGGTTTTCTTGTTTAAATAGTTCTTTTATTTTCTCTACCTAAATTAATTCTTTTTGGACTCATGATTTATTTTCAATCTGTCTTTCCTTTTTGATCCCTCAATTGTCTAGAAATGTTTTGCACAGTTGGGTTGCATTTAGATTGAGTTATTGAGTTGGTTGTATATTATTTTCTGTTCTTTCGGGTCTCTCCCTCTTTCCTTTCCCCGTTTCGGTTCTCTCTCCTCATCCCTCTCATGGTCTCAGTTCTCATCTATGCCCTCGCTCCATCTCCTCCCTTTGTCCCTCGCCCTATCTCTCTCCTCGTCCCTTGCCTTGTCCCTTTCCTCATTGGTCTCAGTCTCTTTCCTCATCTCTCTTCCTTGTCCCTGTCCTGGTCACTTTCATGGTTTCGGTCCTTGTCTTGTCCCTCACTCTGTCTCTTTCCTTGTCCTCTTGGTTCCACTTTCTCTATTCTTGTCCCTATCCCACGTCCTGTCTTGGTTTTCATCCATTCTTTCTTCTTATCCCTCGCTCTGTCCTAGTTCTCACCCCTCGCCCCATCTCTCTTCTCATCCTTCACTATGTCTCTCTCCTCATCCCTCTTGTGGTCTCAGGTCTCATCTTATTCCTCGTTCTGTCTTGGTCCACCACCTCATCCCTCGCTCTCTTCTAGTCACTCGCCCTGTCTTGGTTTTCATCTCTCTCATTCCTTACTTTGCTTGTCTCCTCGCCCCCTCTCTCTCCTTCTGTCCTCATCCCTGTCTCTGCTTCTGTCCCCCTTTCTGTCTCGGTTCTCACTCTGTCTCTGTCCTCTCCTCATTTCTCCTTGTCTCTTTCTGATTTCTTTTGCCGTTTCTCTCTCCTTGCCCCTCCCCTCACCCCATCTCACTCTCTCCTCTCTCTTTGTTCTTGTCCCTGTCCCTCGATCCTCACCTGTCCCACTCACTCTGTCTTTACCTCGTTCCACACCCAGTCTGTTTCTTTACTCATCTCAGTCTCTTTCCTCATCTCTCTTCCTCGCTTTGTCTCGGGTTCTTGTTCAGGTCTCGATTCCTTTCCTCGCCCCTCTTCTATACTCTGTCTCTCTCCTCGTAGCTCTCATGGTCTTGGTTCTCATCTTGTCCCTTATTCTGTCTCGGCCCACCCCCTCGTCCCTCTCTCCTTGTCTCGTCCCTCTCATGGTCTCAGTCCTCGGCCTGTCTTTGTTCTTGCCTTGACTCTCTCTCGTGGTCCTCGTTCCTTGCTGTCATTGTTTGTGTCTTTGTCCCTTGTTCTGTGCCTGCTCTCGTCCCTCTTCCTCACTTTGTCCTGGTTCCTGTTCCTCACTTTTTCAGTTCTTGTCACTCATCCTCCATCTCAGTTCTCGTCCCTCTCTCTGTCTTGGTCTCTGTTCTCATCCCAGTCCCTCACCTCATATCCTTCCTCATTCCTCGCCCTGTCACTCCCCCCCCCCCCCTTGGTTCTGGTCTTGGTTCTCCTCTCTGTCTTTGCACCGTCCTGGTTCCTGCCCTCTTCGCTCCCATCTCTCACTCTGTCCCTCGTTCTGTCTCGGTTCTTGTCTCACTCCTCGCCCTTAGGTTCACCTTGGAAGAATGCCAGGAGTTGTTCATAGAGGGGGGTACTGTCACACCCTCCCTCTGTGATGGGCGGCTCCAGCTTGCCAAGACTGCGCAGTCACGTGCGCACGCAATCAGCACATGCACAGCTGAGTCTTGTTGTCGGGCATTGATTGCGCAATACTTTTTATAAGCCGGCGGCGTGCAACCTTCCGTGTTAGTCAAAAGTCTTGTCAGGTCTAGTTCTTGTCACGTTTCTGTTATCTCGTTTAGATTCCTCTACTGTTTTGATGCTTGGACATCAAAACGTTTTCTTTCAAAATCGCCATTCTCGTGTTTGAGTGCGCTAATTCTCATCTGGATTCTAGTTCCCCCCGCTGTGACAGGTTCAGTATTAAAAACACCTGGTGCCACACTCTCATAAGCTAATTAAACATCTGCAATGGCCTTTAAATGATCTCGTTCTGTAGGCTACACAATCATGGGGAAGACAGCTGATTTGACAGCTGTCCAAAAGACAACCAGTGACACCTTTAAACAATTATAGACGCCTGGGGGATCATGGGAATGTCAGGAATGGACCAGCTGATCCAGTGCGGTGGGGTGGCATGTATACCTCCACAGAAAGAGGGAGGGAATGGTTATATATTGCACAAGTAATAGTGAGGTAGTGAGACACTGTTAGAAATCAGTGCAGGAAAGAACCCTGACAAAGCTATAACAGCCTAACTAAAAGGCGAACCAGAGGGAGGCACAGACGTGAGAGATCCCCGATAAATAAGGCAATCAGACCACCAACAAAAACAACTGAGTGATAGGTGGGAGTGTGGAAGACAGCCTTCCTGATGAGAGGCCAATATTTTGTTTACTACCTTAACAAGTGCCATCTTAGTGCTGTGGTGAGGCCTAATGCCTGATTTATAAAATTAATGTATGCTATTTTGGTGTAGATATGAACTAAAGACAAAAAGTGGTCCAATGTTATGTTCTCTGATGTAAATATTGCATTTCCTTTGTAAATCAGGATCCCAGAGTCTGAACGAAGAGAGAAGAGGCACAGAATACACAATGCTTGAGGTCCAGTGTAAAGGTTTCAGTTAGTGATTGTTTTGGGTGCCATGTTATCTGCTGGTGTTCCACTGTGTTTTCTGAGGTCCATGGTCCACGCAGCTGTATATACCAAGCTGTTTTAGAGCACTTCATGCTTCCGGCTGCTGACCAACTTTATGGAGACGTGGATTTCATTTTCCAACAGGTGTGCCAAAGCTACCAGTACCTGGTTTAAGGACCATGGTATCCCTGTTCTAGCAAAGTCGCCCGACCTTAACCCCATAGAAAATTTATGGGATATTGTGAAAAGGAAGACGTGATATGCCAAACCAAACAATGCAAAAGAGCTAAAGGCCACTTTCAGAGCAACCTGTCCTATCATACACCTGAGGAGTGCCACAGACTGATTGACTTCATGACACACCGCATTGCTGCAGTAATTCAGGCAAAAAGAGCCCCAAGTATTGAGTGCTATATATCCTCATACTTTTCATGTTCATACTTTTTTCAGGATTTTTTTAAAATCCTTTCTTTGTATTGGTCTTAAGTAATTAAGATTAAAGTAAATAAGAATTTCTGAGATAATAAATTATATTGATATATCATCAAAATGAAGAATCAAACACTTTAAGTATATAATTCTGTGTGGAATAACTGTACAGACACTTGAATGGAATTAGTGAAATAAAATAACTTTTTGTAGATATTCTAATTATATGACCACCACCTGTATATGGAGTAATTCAGCCAGAAACAATGAATTAGTCTTCTATCTGTATATAATTTATATGAATTTTTTGCAAAGGGTAAGTAGAAAAGTTAGCAAGATACTGTTCGTGCTGGAGCAACATTAACAGAAGGGAGTGCTTTTGGCTATGTGGGATACAGGGTCGCTGCTGAGCTTGAGCTCATATGTCAACATGTGTGTGGGTGTGTTGAAGAGAAAAGATCTGCTATTATAAGAAGTGTAAATGTGAACACTGAATAATGTAAGTGTAAATCTGCATAACATAATTAATTTGCCATGATGTTTATATGTAACAAAATATCCATTCATTCATCTTCTTACCCGCTTATTCCCGAAACTGGGGTCACGGGGGTCTGCTGCGCCTATCCCAGCACACATAGGGCGAGAGGCGGGAGTACACCCTGGACAGGTTGCCAG
>JAOTRA010081424.1:0-12873 GCA_026260255.1 Pseudolaguvia tuberculata | reverse complement strand
CACTCCAGAATCTTTCCTTTTCCTCTGTCTTACAACCTACTTGTGGCGCATAAGCACTGATGGTATTTACCATCACAATAAACGAGGGGGCGACGGGGGCGACGGTGGCAAGAAAAAACTCCCTTTCCAACTGGTCTCCTGAACACACAACATATCCACCTTTCTACACTCCATCATGTCAGCTAACTGGGAGGGAGGTACCCACCCTCACCTCCATTCTCCTCCACTTCTTTTTCGCCTGCTGCCTCTGTAGACGTCTTTCTCCTCTCCTTCTCCTCCTTTGGCCAACAGTAGCCCAATTTCCACCGATACCCTGTCGGCTATTGGCAGTCGTTGTTAACCCGGGCCGCGACTGATCCGGTATGAGATTCTTATTTGTGAACCGCATATTTGATTTGGCACAGTTTTACGCTTGATGCCCTTCCTAAAGCAACCCTCCCCATTTATATGGGCTTGGCATTGGCACTAAGAATGCACTGGTTTGTGCAACCCTATTGGGTGGGTTTATTTTATTAAATACTTAAATTTAGAAACTTTTTATCTGGTTTTAAGGTAAGGTAGAACTTTTAAATAAGCTGTTATTCTCTTGTGCACGGCCATCTTATGATAATGAACACTGTAATTGCACTTTATTATAATTCTAGTGTTTTCCAGGATTGTCAGCACCATTTGAATCATTGGTCCTGTCATTTTGGAATTTGTGGCAGCGACATATAAGATGTCTGTGTTACTTAGGTAGGTAGGAGAATTATCTTTTGATTTTACTTGCATCTCTTTTGGTTGTGGAGCCTAATGACAGTATTTTCTATGAAGAATAAGATTGTGTTATAGAAATGATTCATGCATGATTAGTAACGAAATACTAACAGATAGGATAAATTCTTCTTCTAATGGGTTTTAGGTCGACTCATTAATCATAAGTTGACTTCTTTTCAGCTGCTGATAATGAAAGAGGTATTAAATGTGTATTCAGTGTAAAAAAAAAGGGGGTTCACTTTTCAGAAAAAGTAGTCATTTAAAGCTTTTTATTGCTTAAGACGATTATTCTGCAACCTTCCTGAGGTGATAGATTTGAAACAGATGATTCATAAGGATTAATCTTATTTTTATCTTATGTTTAATATCTATTGAATCATGTGTCCAAATGCCGGCCCACATATAGTCATTACAGAAATGGATTGTCTAATATTAAGAAACTCTAAAATGCATTTTGGCTGGTTGGTTTAAGGAAATATCTAATCACAAAAGTTTTTCTAATAAGTGTGTTTCAAGGTTTTAGTCCTCTTCTTCCCCTTCCGACTGCTCCTGTTAGGGGTCGCCACACTGTTCCAGATGTTCTGGAAAAAATCTGTTCCAGAACACTCCTTTCCCTTTCCAGATGTCACACCAAGTATGTTCCTAACTGTCTCCCTTATCACTTCTGCAGTCATTGCCCAATCAATCAACAACTTTTCATCACCACCAAGACCCTGACTGACCTCGTCCCTGAATCTCACACTACACTCTTCCTCCTTCAGCTTCCACCATCTTATTCTCTTTTCTGTCCTCTCTCTCTTCCTCCTCTTCCTAACCTACAAAGACATCCTACAGACAACCATCCGATGCTGTTTAGCTACAATACCCCCTGCCACCACCTTACAGTACCCAATCTCTTTCAGGTTACATGTCCTGCACAAAATATAGTCTGCCTGTATGCAACTTTTTCCACTATTATCCGTCACATGCTCTTCCTTCTTCTTAAAATATGTGATTACCACTGCCATCTCCAGCAAAATCTACCACCATCTGCCCTTCCACATTCCTCTCCTTAAAGCCATACCTACCCATCACATCCTTATCACCTCTGTTCCCTTCACCTGCATGACCATAAAGTCTACTCCTATCACCAATCTTTCATGCCTAGCTACACTATCCACCACTCCATCTAACTCACTGCAGAATATTTCCTTTTCCTTTATCTCACAACCTACTTGTGGTGCATAAGCAGTGATGATATTTACCATCATGCCCTCAACTTCCAGCCTCACTTTCATCACCCTATCAGAAACTCTCTTCACCTCCACCACACTCTCAATGTACTTTTTCAATCAGGATTACACATGCACAATTTCTCTTCCCATCTACACCTTGATAAAACAGTTTAAATCCAGCAACAATGTTACTGGCCTTTCTCCCTTTCCACCTGGTCTCCTGAACACTCACAACATATCTACCTTTCTAGGCTCCATCATGTCTGCCAACTCTCTCCCTTTACCAGTCATAGTACTAGTATTTAAAGTACCCACCCTAACCTCCACTCTCCAACACGTCTCCGTTGCCTGCCATCTCTGTAACGTCTTCCTCCTCTTCTTTCCACCGGTACCCTGTCGGCTAACAGTACATGTGGTGGTTGTTGTTAATCCGGGCGCAACCACTCCAGAATGAGATTCTTATTCGTGATCCACATATTTGATTTGGCAAAGTTTTACTCTGGATGCCCTTCCTAATGCAACCCTCCCCATTTATCCGGGCTTGGGACCGGCACTAAGAATGCACTGACTTGTGCATCCATAATGGCTGGGTTTTCTAGGTACAGTTAGTATTTTAGCAAATTTAGTAACTAGCTGTTTTCATATAGAACAAATTCAGCATGAGACAAAAAGCAACACTTGTAGTTTTTAGTATTGTGAATAATAAAGATTTTTATATGCCATTAGATAAATCACATCTATTAACAACAAGCAATATTATGGAACCATCTCCACTGCATATCAAAGCACTACTTTACTTGTGTACCTTTCTATATACACCATGTAGACCTCCTTTACACCAGCTTCAGGCTAGGTCCAGTTCAGACACTACTTTGAGTATCATACCATAAAAAGGGTAAAAAGGTCCAGCAAAGACGTCTTGAATTGGTGATGCTGCAGTGTTTCATTAAACAGCATTTGGCAGAAAAACGCAAAGTTAATCCCATGCCCTCTAGATTAAGACATTTAACTAGCATTATCTATCAACATTTACTGCTGATCTGAACACATTTGCTTTTCTCTTTTCAAACTATTATTGGCTAGTCTTTTTTCCTTTACCTTCCCGTGTCAGTGTCCTGAGACAAAATTGCCAACACCCTAACACCAATCTCTATCTTCTTTTAAAACTTCCCACTCATGCCCACTCTGCACTTTGGGAATCATGTAGGTTTACTAGTGCAACAAGGAAGCCAGGTGTTTCTAGTACCTGAGATTTCCTAATGGAAACAGGAACAAAGATTTGCTTGTTGACAGAATACCATGAGAGTGCTGAGCTGAATACCATATGATTTTGTTTGAGCATGTGTCTGCCAGTGAGATAAGGCACTCACAAAGAAATGAAAAATAAAAGAAGCACAATGCTTTCTAAAATGAAAATATCTATCTCCCACGTCCACCTTTCCACCCAGGGTTCTAAAATGGCATTGCAGCTTTTGATAATGTTAGGAAGCAACAGGACTGTTTTGGACTGTGATAGTAAAATATTTTTTTTTCCTTGGCAAGATATAGTAGATATAAAAAGAAAAGAATTATTAATAATGTTTATTTTGTAACCAGGCCCTAAAACCTAGATACCACATCACACTTTCAGATGGCCTTATGCCTTGAATAGATAGTGCTTTTTGAGTTGTATAAGAAGTACACAATATTAGGCAGTTGTTTTTATTGTTGTAGTTAAGAAAAAAACTGTGAGAAGTTTCAGCTTTTAGGGTTGAGACATTACATGTGATTCATGCTTAGTGGTGGGTGATTAACTGTTCTTAGATAATGCACCATAATTAATCATCCACTGGTATTATAAGAAAACTGAATTAATTGTAAAAGAGAAAATAGCCTTTGATGTCTTTAAAACAATTTATAATGCCATCTGTGATATTATGCTTTCATGTTTGGTTTTAACAATACAGAAAATAATTACTCATAATACTGATTAATCATGTTACTCAAATCAATAAATTAACCTTTCAGGCCTAAATCACACAAAGATACAAGACTACTGTGACCTTAACATTTTTGACATTAGCTTTCCTGGTCTAATTCCATGGAAGTAATTGGCAAGTACCCTAGAGTTAGTAAGGCACTTGGCACAGTATCAAGCTTAAACAGTGTTTGGTGATATTCTCACTTTATTACAGCTGCTGACTGTTTGTGCCCACATGCTCAGTGAGTATTTAGACTTTTCTGAGTGCTATTCCAAAATCATCGTATGACCTTACTAATACATTACATCAGTGGCAATGTAATATGTGGATTTATAATGTATATAGACTTCTGACATATAATAACACATGGACAGATATTGGAGTGGATATGGATAATATCTACATGTGTTTAAAAAACAATTGATTTAGTTTTCTTTTCATAGAAAAACAAAATACAGTATCAGAACATAACTAAATTAAAATTAGATTGTATCTATTTAAATTTAAATTCACATAATGGAAGCAGCTGGAGGTTAAAATTCATTATACAACCTAAATTCGCCAATATTTATTTTACAATGGAACATAGCTAACAGAACAAATGTTTGAATTTATCAACTAAATGCCTGCTATGGATGGAGTGTTGGAACTCGGAGCCCACTTCTGCATTGGCGCATTCATTGGGGTTGTCTAAAGCTATGCTAATTTCCAAATGAAATAATCAAAAAGAAAATAATACATCTATTGTTGTGGAATTTTAGTCCCTCCCTTTTCATAACCAATGAATTTCCATTATCTTTAAATTATTCATTAGTGCAATAGAGCTTGGAGACTGTAAGGTGCTTGCAGGGGATAGTGTAGATAAACAGCATCGGATGGTTGTCTGTAGGATGGCTTTGGATGTTAGGAAGAGGAGGAAGCGAGAGAGGACAGAAAAGACAAAAAGATGGTGGAAGCTGAAGGAGGAAGACTGTAGTGTGAGATTCAGGGAGGAGGTCAAACAGGGGCTTGGTGGTGGTGAAAAGTTGTGGAATGATTAGGAAGTGATAAGGAAAACAGCGAGAAAGGTACTGGGTGTGACATTTGGAAAGGGAAAGGAAGACAAAGAGACCTGGTGGTGGAATTAGGAAGTGGAGGAATGTTTAAGGAGAAAGAGGTAGGCGAAACAGTATTGGGATTGGCAGAGAGAGGAGAAAAGTAGGCAGGAGTATAAGGATATAAGGCAACAGGTGAAGAGAGAGGTGGCAAAAGCTAAGGCATATGAGGAGCTGTATGAGAAGTTGGACACTAAGGAGGGAGAAAAGGATTTGTACCATTTGGCCAGGTAGAAAGACAGAGCTGGGAAGAATGTACTGCAAGTTTGAGCGATAAAGGATACAGATGGAATGGAGAAATGCAGATGGAGTGTTCTGGTACCAATTTTAAAGAATAAGGGAGATGTGCAGGCATGCAGTAACTACAGGGGAATAAAGTTGATAAGTCACACCATAAAGTTATGGGAAAGAGTACTGGAAGCTAGGCAGAGGGAAGAGCCATACTGTTGCTCCATCTGTGAGCAACAGTATGGTTTCATGCCAAGGAAGAGTACTACAGATGCAATCTTTGCTTTGAAGATGTTGATTGAGAAGCACAGAGAAAGCCAGAAGAAGTTACATTGTGTGTTTGTGAATCTGGAGAAAGTGTACGACAGGGTTCCGAGAGAGGAGCTGTGGTATTTTATGAGGAAGTCAGGTGTAGCAGAGAAGTATGTGAGGATGCTGCAGAACATGTATGAGGACAGTGTGACAGCAGTGAGGTGTGCCATAGGAGTGTCTGACTGGTTCAAGGTGAAGGTGGGATTGCCTCAAGGATCGGATATGAGGTCTTTCTTGTTTGCAGTGGTGATGGACAGGTTGACAGATGAGGTCAGACAGGAGTCTCCATGGACGGTGGTATTTGCGGATTACATTGTGATTTATGGTGAGAATAGGGAACAGGTTGAGAAGAATCTGGAAAGGTGGTGGTATGTGCTGGAGTGAAGGTGAATGAAAGTCAGTAGGAGAAAGACATGAGTGTACCTGGGGTCAGCAGTGCAATGTAATAGAGTACCTGGGGTCAACAGTGCAAAGTAATGGAGAGTGCGTTAGAGAAGTGAAGAAAAGAGTTCAGGCAGGGTGGAGGGGATGGAGAAGAGTGGTAGGAGTTATTCGTGATTGACAAGTTTCTGCTAGATTGAAAGAGAAATGTATAGAATTTATAGGAGGCGGCGCTGGAGGTTGCAGAGTTGAAGATGTTGAGATTTTCATGGGGAGTAAAAAGGATGGGCAGGATTAAAAATGAGTTCATTAGAGAGACGGTGCATGTAGGGTGTTTTGGAGACAAGGTGAGGGAGGCTAGTTTGAGATGGTTTGGACATGTGCAGAGGAGGGACATGCAGTATATAAGTAGAAGAATGGTGAGGATGGGGGTGCCAGGAGGAAAAGAGGAGGTTTATGGATGTGGTGAGGGAAGACATGCAGGTAGTGTGGTGAAAGAGGCAGATGTAGAGGACAGGGTAGTGTGGAGAAGAGCGATCCGCTGTAGCAACCCCTAACAGGAGCAGTCGAAAGGAGAAGAAGAAGACGTATTTTGTATACTGATGGCTGTTTCCTTTTCTGTGTCATAGGGCTAACTCATGTGTGAAGTACTGTTTGTCCATCTGACCTTGCTAAGCGTTTGTTTCTAGTTGATGTATAGATTTATGATTACCGACCTTCTGCCTGTTTCCTCGTTTGCGACTCTGACTCACGTTTTGGATTTGTTTGCCAAGACTTCTTATATTCCTGTGTACTAATCTCTACCGGTTTGAAATGTGTTTCTGCAACATGGTCCCAAATTTTAATTCTTAGTTACAAAATACTTCGCCTTCCACAGGTCCAGCGAAACCAGCCCAAGTGCTGCATGCATTCCAGAAGTGACTCAACTCACTGACCAGCTCAATCTAAGCCCCGGCTCCAGAAGTTCAAACTGGGACACCTAAGTCACTACAGCTAAAATTAAATGGAGATCCATAGATGTGCCGTAGATTCAATCACCCTCATTCTTTCCCTTATAAAAGTAAGAAATGCTCCTGTTTACTGTCATTACTTTCTTGCAAAGCTTTATATTGTGCTGCAGCAGTATAGGACTCTCATCTGCTGATAGGCACCTCTATGGAACACTTTTTAAAATAAATACAGGAACTGTCCAGTGAAACTCCATCACACCCTGGCCAAAGTAAGTGTTTCTGTGAATGCAGTGTCGTCCAAAATTTGAACCTTATATATAACAAGTTGGTGCCCAAGATCAAGATTCCTACCATTCAATGTGTCCCTTCTCTGCATATCTTTCATAACACCCATGTGAGCTCCAGTGGTCTGAGTCTACAGATAGAGCCTTTATAAAACGTATGACTAAGTTCATCTCTGCTGTTTCCCTGTTTCACCTTGACCCGTCACTGCCTTTTCTTGTTGAGGTATACCCCTTGGACTATCTCTTCATTTCTCACAAACTGACCCCTGCAGAACGAAATTATGGCTTCGGCAGTTGTTGGTCATCAAAGAGGCACTAGTGGATTGTAGACATTGGCTGGAGGGCAGTTCTCACCCTTTTACAGTACTTATCGGACACAGGAACCTTGAGTACGTCAAGGGGCACAGAGATTAAATGCTAGACATGCACGCTGGGCATTATTCTTCCATTTCCAGTTTACTATAACTTATCATAAGGGTCTAAGAATGGTAAAGCAGACTATCCCTCTGCTATGATCCGCCAGACCTTGACACCTCTGTCAAGAACTTTCTTAACCTGAATATGGTGGTGGCGATGCAATATTTAGAAGATCTTTGCAACCCAAAGTCAAACATCACCTCCAAGAGAGTGCCCGCTTTGTTTCTGCTGAACTCATGAAACATGAATCTGATTTCTAATTCTTCAGTACAATTAGTTTATTCTATCAGGTTGTTCTATTGTGCTGTACTCAAGGTTATTTTTGCAATTTTCACTTGTGTTGTAGTTTATCATCATTTCAGGATGATGTAATTATAAGCTACTGTTAGGTAACCATGATTTATCTGGGTTGTGATGTAATTTTCTTGAGGTACTTTCCTATTAAATACCAAGGTCACTGTTTGTTTTTAAAAATGTCATTCATATAAAAGCTTTCCCTCTTATTAATTTTTCAAACTTCTGCAACCTAAATTTTTGAATCTTCACTTTTTGAACATTTGCCCACTAACAATGTGTAAGTTTTATGTAAATGTATTTACTTTCTTGTTTTATCTAAGTTATATGTTATATATTGTTGCTTAAACTAGGTATAAGTTATATCTTTAGATCACATGAGTTTAATCATTTAATGATTAAACTAATGATTGTTTAATGGTTGTTATTGCTAGAATTGCCTATTTTCATTCATTCATTCATCTTCTTACCCGATTATTCACGGGGGTCTGCTGCGCCTATCCCAGCACACATACGTGAGAGGCGGGGGTACACCCTGGACGGGTCGCCAGTCCATCTCAGGGCAACACATAGACAAACAACCATTCACTCCTATGGACAATTTAGAGTCACCAATCGACCTAATATCGACCTAATATGCATGTTTTTGGACTGTGGAAGGAAACCGGAGAACCCAGAGGAAACCCACACAAGCGCAGAGAGAACATGCAAACTCCGCACAGGACCTTCTTATTGTGAGGTGACCGTGCTAACCACTACACCACCGCTCCGCCCTGAATTGCCTATTTTTTTTTAATGATTACGTTAATTCAACACTTATGTTTACAAAGTTAATAATTTCTTATTTTATATTTTGCAGAATTCATGATTAGTTGATTATTTTTCTCTCTTTCTTTCTTCAGCTTGTTTAGCTGCTAAACATACAGAGTACATCAGACGAGTTCTCAACTGGCTTGATCCCTAGCTTAAGGAGATTGCAATCTTTCTAGACCATTTCATCCAACTGCACACTTTGGAGGAAAATACCTTGCTTGAGCAACCAGGTTTTCCTCGTTGAACCTGCAATGTCGGAAATCAAACCATTAAAGATTAACAGTGTGTCTCCTGTCCATATACTGTCACCACCCCTGATTTAGTCAGATGAATCTTTCATCAAATTATTTCTCCCTTTCCTTTACCCATATCTTCTCTAGCTAGTCCCAGTGCTGAAGATTACATCATTCCATCAATTCAAAATTGACATCAGACCTGTAATATGATTAGTTATAAAATGGATGTTTTAAAGAGGAAGAGTCTCTCAGAAGTAAAGATTGAAAAGTCCTTTCCAATTGTGACTTGACATTGTGTTTAGGCTTGATTCCATTGTGTTGGGAAATTGTCTTTGTGCTTTTTAAATTTTATTCTGTAATTTACATTACCTAAAGAAGTTTGATGCATTGACTTTATAATTAGCCTTAGTAAGTCATTCATTCATTCATCTCACACTCCGTCACACTCCGACTGCTGAAGCCTATCCCAGCACACATACAGTGAGAGGCAGGGGTACACACTGGGTAGGTCGCTAGTCCATTGCAGGGCCACACATACTCGCACTAACACCTATGGGTAATTTGAGGGGCATTTTGAATGACCAGTCAATCTAGAGTACATGTTTTTGGATGTAAAACCCACACATGCACGGGGAGAAGATGCAACTTTACACAGAAAGACACCTGAGATCCTCTTTTTTCTATGAGTATGTGCTAATTGCTACGCCACCAATAAAGCATTAATGTAATCCCACATCATGCTCTTTACAAAAGTGCAAATGTCTGCCAAATGTTGTAACTATAAATGTGATACATAGATACAAAGTGATACTATATCATTTACTTTGACTTTGCAGTTTTATTGTTTCTATGCTGTTTTTTTGTATTCAGCTGTATAAAATGTGTTTTAACATTGACCAGGAAAGCATACTAAAAATGACTTAACATCAAGTTGATACAACATGCTAATTGTTACACATTTTGTGCAGACCTTTGCGTGTAACCTCATAGTAGATTTTGTTGATTTTTTTTGGCAAGATAGCTAGAACCAACAATCTATGTATAGTATAGGAAGGATTTTAAAGTGTATTTGACTTTTTGTTACCTTATGTTATATTTTAAGGGCAGTGCATTGGCAAAGTTGCTAGCATGGTCGCCTCACAGCAAGCAGGTCCTGGGTTCGATTATCGAGAAAGGGGTCTTTGTGCGGAGTTTGTAAGTTCTCCCCGCATTTGCATGGATTTTCTCTGGGTACTCTGTTTCCTTCCACAGTCCAGAAACATGTACAGTAGGTTGATTGGCGACTCTAAATTGCCAAAATAAATGTGTATCTGGTTGTTCGTCTATGTGTGGTCCAGTGATAGACTGGAGTTCTGTGTCCTCAACTTAGGGAATAAGTGAATGAATGTCATCTGTTAATGGTTGATTAGTTTTGTTATTTGTCATCATGGCCCTATAATGACTTACAACATAATGTTAAAAAGATTGAACTTATGCTAAAAAATATTTTTGGCTACCCCTGATGAAGAAAAATATTATTATTAAAGTATTAGATGAACAATGGACAAAAATGGACTTGTTTGTTTTGACTTTGACTTGTTTTGTGTAAACTTAAATCTTTGGGAAATATGTGTTTGCATGTATGTGGATCTCATTAGACTGTTCACTGCCAGACAGAATGTCACCCATCTTGTATGTGCACTGGTGCCCTATGACAGCCTGTGCTGCCTTTATGCGTGGCATTGTGAGCAGGTTCTCTAGTAATGCACTGTAATGAGACAATGTGACATTTTTTGACATTTTTCTCTTCTTTTCCCCCCATGGGTCCTATAAAGATGAATAATCAGTGCTAGTCAGTTGAATGTTTATGAAGATGCAGAGTACTAGCCAAAGAATGTGTCTTTATGTCATTGTTATGTATTGTTCGGTAGTGAGGTAAAGAGTTCCATTAATGTCATTTAAACATTCGGAATCCATACTCCAGAAAAGGGAAAGGGAGAACTAAAAATTGGTTATGATGACCACCCTTGCAGTCCTTAATTCAAGATAATTTACAAGTACTGTCACCTGATGCCTACTAGGTACTTATTTTTTACCACAATGGAAACAGGACGGAATCAGGGTCAAGTTTGAGGAGAGATATAAAACAAGCAAAAAACAAGGGTTCTTTGAAGCTCTAGGCCACAGGTGTCAAACTCAGTTCCTGGAGGGCCGGTGTCCTGCAGACTTTAGCTCCAACTTGGCACAACACAATTACCTCTATATGTCAAGAATAACTAGCAAAATCTTGATTATTTGGTTCAGGTGTGTTTAATTAGGGTTGGAGCGAAACTCTGCAGGACACCGGTCTTCCAGGAATGGAGTTCGACACCCCTTCTCTAGGCAGGGATATTTCTAAAAAAAAATGTGCTCATCAGATTCTTGGCAAATTAAAAATATTTGGCCAAAAATGGTTGTCATCTCTTTTTCTTGTAAAAAAATTATGTGAATTATTTTCTGTGTGTTAGCCTTTTCGGTGACTTTTTTATACATTCAATATAATTTAAAGACTTAATATCAACATCAGAAAACTACTTAAATGCCTGTCTTAGTGCAATTCTAAAAAACATTGCAAAGTCATTTCTCTAATAAGAAAAGTGCTTAAAACTGCCTGTTATAAAGAAGCATCAAAGAATTAGCTGTGACATTCTAGACATAATGTATAGATCTTATCATGAGTGTTTTCAATGATTTATTAGATTCATGTTATTTATTTCTTTACTGCTGACGTTTTGCAACACCCGGATCAACTGCCACCCAACACCCTGAATCAACTGAATCATTATTTTATAAATTATATATAATCTTCTATTATATATAATTTCATCATAATAGTAATAATAGCAAGAAAACAATAACTGTGTGTTACATAGAGAAATTTTAGGCACATGAATTCACTATATTGTGCCAACAGGTCAACAACACTATGGTATTTATGGAACTACACAAAAATGTTTGTGTGGTTAAGGTGTTGGAATGATACCAGAAAAAACGGGTTTCAATTCCCACATCCACCAAGCAACCACTGTGGGCCCTTGAGCAAGCTCCTTAAACCACAATTGCTCAGTTGCTCAGTTGTAAAAAAGCGACCAAATGTAAGAGCATCTGCCAAATGCCTAACTGTAACTGTAAACTGTATATTAATGCTTGATTAAAGTATTTTTTTATTATTTAATTTCTGTTTATTCCCATTGGAGCTGGAGCTACTACTACAGACTACAGGGCCATATCCTCTGATTGGAACCCTTAATTTACAAATTAACTTGCAAACCATAAAATATTTGAATATTTAGTCTGATACGCACATTAATGCTTCTTGCTAATAGTCTGTTAATCTACTGCCATTTATTATCCTTCTTAGGAGATTGCTGTGAATATAACTGGCCTTAATTATTGGATTACCTTTAGAATAGAAAAGAAAGGAAATTTGTGCTTGAGCATGATGGCACGAATGGGATTTAATATGCTTATGGGTCCCATGGTGGTCTTTTCTGGTTTATTCTTTTTTATTTTGGTCAGAATTGCAGTAAGTTCCAGGAAAGCCCTGTAATCCCTAGTTCCAAGGCAAGAGAATGTAACCTGAATAAAAAGTGCATATCCTTCTATACATCTATTTAAACCATCATTTTAGCACAGGCAATCCACACTCACTCCTATGGGAAATTTAGGAAGAAGGAAGAGCACAGGGTGACATTGAATTGAAAGGCAGTAAGGCCATGAACATTGGGGGTGGATTTAAACTGTTTTATCATGGTGTAGATGGTAGAAGGAGTACATTGAGAGTGTAGTGGAGGTGAAAAGAGTTTCTGATAGGGTGATGAAAGTGAAGCTGGAAGGGTGTGATGGTAAATACCATCAGTGCTTATGCGCCACAAGTAGGTTGTAAGACAGAGGAAAAGGAAAGATTCTGGAGTG
>JAOTRA010081415.1:0-12874 GCA_026260255.1 Pseudolaguvia tuberculata | reverse complement strand
CACACACACACACACACACACACACACACACACACACACACACAGACACACAGACACACAGACACACAGACACACAGCTGAGTTGGTCTAGAATGTTTCTGTAGACGAGGAAATATGACAAAGCGTATGTAGTGCTTGGATTCACTGTGAATAGAGTAGGAGACCAGGAAAGACCAGTATGTTCTTCAGAAATGGTCTAAAAACGTTGGCAGCAAACAAGTAAAAGCATCACTTAATGACATTAAACATTTTTTCATGGAGAAGCAGCTGAATATGGCTAACAATTGTCCCACTTTGTGAAGGCTATTTCAGTAAACCAGAGAGCACTTTCAGCATCAAATAAGATGGCCTACCAAACTGCTCAGTACAAAAAACCCGTTTTAATAAAAGGCAAATGGATGCACTTCTTTTTTTAATTAGTTGATCGAAATTTCTTCTTCTTCTATATTTTTTGGGTTTCTTTAATAATAGAAAATAATTGAGATTAGGGATATTCAGAACATTTATTCATAACAGAAAATAATTAAGAAGCACCGGATTAGACCTACACAGCACGTCACAGTAAACAAGGAGGGATGTTGACATGTCAACACAGGACACTTGTCCCAAAGCATGCAGTCATCACATTACAACTCTACCACTGGGGTAAATAAATCAGAACGTTGGATATATCATGGTCGATAAACAGAGCTCAGGTATCATGACGGCCCTAAAAAGAATTTTATTTTATTTCCTTAAACATCTTCCCTATACCTTTCTCTCCATCAGGTTTTCTCTGTTTTTTTCTTTGACGATAGCATCTGTACTCGGTCCCTCAGGAGCAAAAAAAACTGCTGTGTGACAAATAATGCGGAATTCATTTGTTAGCAGACAGAAATAGACTGAATTACAGAAAGTGCAGCCTAATAGGTGAGAGGTGCTATTCCAGCGCACATAGGGTGAGAGGCAGGGGTACACCCTGGACAGGTCGCCAGTTCATCGCAGAGAGGAGGAAGTCATGTGACACATAGGATTGGATGTAAATATTAAAATAAATTGTAATGTAAATATTTATTGATACTAGAATTTGGAATATCGATAATAAAAATATTGGGATAGTTCTTTGAATTGAGATTATTATACAGCTATAATCAGAGCAGTATGAGTGGAAGGTCATCACAAGGGTAGTTCGACACACATTCTGTGCTGTGTTAGAGAGAGAGAGAGAGAGAGAGAGAGAGAGAGTGTGTGAGAATAGATGCATGCTGGCTGCTATATTTAGAAAGATGCTGGTGTTAATTAATGCGGCTGTCATGTGGCGTTGCAGGATTGCTTCTGATTACGGGTTTCAAGTCTCCTATCTTCAGATTACGTTATTCATTAGTTTCTAACTGCAAAATCATCCTTCAGCTAAATATCCATCAATAAAATGTACTCTTGTTTGATGAAGGGGTTACACATCCCAATCTCTCTCTCTCTTTTTTCTCTCACACCCACTATTTTCTAATACTTCTCGAGAAGGTTTTGTATGAAACCATATGAACTATTATCCAATAAAACACACTGATATTATATTACCATTACAGGGTTTATTCTTCTAATGAAGAATTCTCTTTTGTCTTATTAGCTTATTATAATTTAAGTTCATTTTGTGGGTGGCGTGGTGGCATAGTGGTTAGCATGCTCGCCAGGGCGGGGTTCTTTCTGTGCTGAGTTTGCATCCTCTTCCCACGCTCGCGTAGGTTTATTCCAGGTACTCGGTTTTCCTCTCACAGTCTGAAAAATATCGATCGGCGATTCTAAATTGCTCATAGGAGTGAGTGTGGATGTGTGTGTTGCCCAGTGACCGTCAAGCGACCTCTTCCGGGGCTGCACCTCCAGCCTTTATGAATGATTTTTTTAAACTGGACAAATTCTTATGCTTTGGTAAATTCATTTATTTACCTATTTAACACCAGTACCTAAAGGACCAAAAGCCCCAGGTTGCACAATAATAACAGGTGCTGTTTTTTCTCAAGTGAATGACTGAAGCCCCTATAACCCCTATCTGCTTGCTCCTTACCCCTTTAGTAACACCAAGCCTGCATGAACCAAAGTTACCTCAAACATTACATGATTACACAAGTGTGTATGTCTATGTGTCTGACCTCTGTTGAGCCCTTAAGTCCCTTAAACAGCTGTTTGTCTCTCTGTGTCCTGTCTACACTTACTCAGCAGAGTCAGGTGGACAGGTGTCTCTGCACACCAGCAGCTGTCACTCATAGGAAGGGGCTTGAGCGGCACCTCCTCCTGTTCAGCCAATCGCAGTCCACCGTTCTGGTTACACCAGAGTCTGTCTGGTCTGACATGAGCAGTGTCTTGGACAGATTTAGATCTGGAACATGACGTGAAATACATGCCTGTGATTAGGGCAGTACTATAATGGAAAAAACCTGACAGTGTGATATTTTGTGGTATATGTTGGAATATAAATACTTTTTTTTTTTTTAGAATTATTGATTAGTGTGTTGATTTTGTTCAGGATTTTATGCATCATATACAGAAATTAAATAATCATATGGAATGTAGAAATAAGCTGAATATCAATTGGATATGTTTATTACCATTAATCACACATTTCGGGTTTTCACCCATTAATGCGAGCCGAACATCATTGAATAGGTGATGGTGGCAAATAAGGTGGACGACAACATACATCAATGCTCCTGCAAGGGGCTCTCCTGCTCCTCTAAGGGGCTCTCTCTACACTCCCCCCCCCCTGCTTTTACTCAGATATCTGATATGGGTCAGTTAAAAAAATCGGATATACTCAAAATCGTAATCGCCATCAGTCCTTGGTACTCCTTCCTTACAGACTGGGTTTTGTTTACATACACATACACACATGGCTCCACTGTGAAAAACCTTTGTCTCTGTATCCGTTGATGTCATATCGGTTCAGGATCCCCTGCCCTGTGACCTTGTTTAACAGATAAACACGAGATAGTCAGATCCTAACTAAATAATCCACACTGTTTGTTTTTCCTTGAACAAAGTTGAAACACGTTTCCTTAAGAATGATTGATTTATGAAACATGGGCCAGTTTGACCTTCATCATCACTCTGGTGTACCCGCCCAGTGAAGAGGGAAATCAGAGGGACGGCTTATGTTGGACCAGAGTTGACACCGACAGGGAAAACGTCAATCCGTATAAACATGTTTCCATAGTCGCAGGACTAATATAAAATAATTTCCTCAGTTGGGAAAACCTTAAACTTAGTTTTAGTGCTTAAAGAGCTAATCTCCAAATGCAAGCTACTTAAGAAGCACTTAGATCATCTCAGAAAACAGAAATTGATTGAATCAAAAAGAACGGTTGTTATAAACATATTGCCCCTGGAATCAAAAAGAGACTCCAGAAAAACCTATAGTTGGCAGATTGGCTAAAATCTATTATTGAGTTTATACACATATCCAATGTTTATACCATACACACTGATCTCAGAATAAAACGTATGCTTTTAGCACAGTAAGGCTTGTGTCTCTGTAATAGGAAAGTCAGTGTCAGCGTCACAGTCACCGTCTCCTCAACTACTATTCAGAAATGAAGCTACTTCCTGAACACGTCGGTTAAATGTGGTGTAGCTTTTCTTAGAATCTGAAGGTTTCTTCACATGATGCATTAAAGGTATTATGAGTAAATGGTAACCTCTCCGACTACGCAGGTAGACTAGTCATGATGCAGATGTTTACTTTTACATGTAACTCTCCTACCTATGAATTTAACATGTGTCCATGGATAGATGTAAAGTACACACACACACACACACACACACACACACACACACACACACACACACACACACACACACAGTAGGTTCTTCATGACTGCATGATCATTGAGATACACCACATTCACACAGTTTCGGTGATGAGTAATTATGTGGCATGAAGTTGAGGTTAAGAGAAGTTGGCCATTCACTTCCTTTGAGGTGAATGAACTTGTATTAGGCAGGCTGGAGGCACTAGTGAAGTGGGTCAGGGACTAGGAAGTAGGTCAAATGTGGGGAAGTACTGACGTTGGGAAGGTCCTCTGCTTAGAAATAGCTGCATATTTCCATCATTTATTTGACATGTTCCTACTTTACATGTTTACAGAGCCTGATCAGAATTCTTTAGGAAAGATACGGTCATATGTTGAACAGGTTAAAGCCTACAGAAAATTTTACAGCAAATATAACAAGCCATAAATCAGCGGTCATGTGATTCGTCAATCATGCTGTTACAAATTGACATCGGTTAATCAAGCAAAAATAAAAAAGCTTGGATGTTTTGCCCAGATGTTTTTGGAAGCCTGGAAATCGAATCGGAAAGATTAAAATGTGATCGCTCACATACTAGGCTGTAGTAGATTCATTCATTCATTGGGAGAACATGCAAACTCTGTACGGGTCAACAGAGCGCAACTGTGCATGTGGGTGCCGGTGCCTAAACCAGATACACCAAAGCGCTAGCCATTTTATAAAAATGTATCTAAATGAATAGTCCAATAGGCCCAAATTTAATTCAAATTCTAAATTTAAAAATATATAGTCCTGTGCAAAACACAAGTTGAGTGAAATTTCAAGTCATGTAAAAAAATCCACCCCTAATCCAGAGTTACAGGTCTGCTGTAACCTATCTCAGCTCTCTAAAGGGCCAAAGGCAGGTGTGGTATACTCTGGATAGGTTGTCAGTCCATCACAGGACCACACACACGCTCATTAACTCCTATGGGCAGTTGAGAATTTCCCATGAACCTGAGATACATGTTTTTGAAATGTTTAATGTTCAGACCACTAGTCAAAAGGTTCATGAATGTGAGATCTAAATATGTGACTGATGCCGTATTCCTCAGATTATGTTTAGTATGTCAGTATTATTTATTTATGGCAGGAGATGCTCTGCAGTTTAGTTTGCTTCACATTCTGTACTTGGGCATGTTTCTAATTCTGAAACTCGGTTCACATCATCGTGAAGCATTTTGCAAACTTATTGAACTTTTTCGAACCTTCTAATGAAAGAACCTGATAGACATGAACTCTAATACAGAGGATTTGACCACTCTTGCAATCATGTTTTTATTTTTACTGTTGTGTGTGTGTGTGTGTGTGTGTATTGGAAAGATTTAAAACTAAATTAGGTGTAGTTAATCAACACTCTGGTGCAATTCTTTGTTAATACATGTGAAGTTATAACCACTGGTAAGTAGCTGCAGCAAACCTCCGCAGATTGTTTTATTAAACTATGTCATTATGGTTTTCTGAAAGGCGGTAATTTAATCTTAGACATTAATTCATTCATTCATCTTGTAACCCGCTTATTCCCTAATTCGCGGTCATGAGGTTCCTTATCTTTTGCCAGAAAATGTTTTTTTTAAATAAAAAAGAAAAATGTGATTTGGTATTTTTGAAATTCTTGCACAGATTTTCATGGCAAAAGAAAAGTCCCCCCCCCCCTGGTTTTCTTCCCACAGAGCTTTTTAGATGGATGTATACGTACGTACTCAATGACCTGGTGAATCTGTAGAGATGAATTGACTGACGGACTTCGGGTTAAGTCACTCTCCATGTTATTAGTGTAAGTTAAATATGAGAAACTGATGACAGAAAGCTCTTAAAACTGCAGACCTTTGACTTGGTGAAATTTTGGGGTCAATAAGTTTTTTCTTCAGTACCCCCCCCCCCCACACACACACACATACACACACACACACACACACACACACATACACACAGACATACATGACATGAATTCTATATTTGTACAGTTAAACTTTCTCAGGCTGTGTTTTAATGTTAATCCAAGGTTAAGTTCAGGGAACTTTAATCATATTAACGGGTGACCGTGCCTGCGAAGGGGAACTAAAGTCACTTCTTGGTGGTCTGATCGAATTTAATTCAATTTAATTGAATTAATTAAATTTATTGCATTAAATATTGCATTAAATATTTATTGCATTCAAAAGATTCTGGGTTAAAGTTTCCGAAATCATGCACAGGCAAAGCACAAAATTGACAGCTTGATGATGTGGTTTCTGACAGGGTTGCCAGATCTTTGGTGTATATGTGGCTGGGTTCAACTACGACATGTAAAAGAATGTGGGGGCTCAAATGGTTAAGGTGCTGAGTTGTTGATCAGAAAACCAGAAAGTGCCCAACCACCACCACCAAGGAAGACCTGGGCTTAAGTCCACCACTGTTGGGTCCTTGGGCAAGACTTTTGAGATAGACCTAAAATAAATTGGAATAGGAAATGATCAAGGTTATAAAACATTTGGCTCAAGGGTTAAAACATTGGGTTACTGTTCAGACGGTTATGAGTTCAAATCCAGCAGCAAGTTACTTAACTCTCCACCTCATTTATTCATCTTCTAAACCGCCTTATTCGGGGTCATGGGGGTCTGCTGGAGCCAATCCCAGCATACATAGGGCAAAAGACAGGGGTACACACGGGACAGAAAGAGTATATTTGTTATACTTGGCAGCAGGCCTTGTGACTGCTTTCTGATACAGCCATATGAAGGATTTTAGTTTTTAAATAGCATGGATCTGGCTACCCCAGGATTTGTTTTCTCTATTTTGGTCAAACTGCAGCTACGGAATAATAATCTGGTAGTTTGTATTGTTTGACAAAATTGAAATCCAGTATTATTTGATAACGTCACCTCTGGAGGCACTTTGTCTCCGAGTGAACAAAGCGCAATTGTGCAGCATTTATGTGTGTGTGTGTGTGTGTGTGTGTGTGCTTGTGTCATTGTGTGTAACCCACTCACGGTTTTACATTCCCACCTCATCTGTGGGTCATTTTGCTGAAAGAGTCTTTTATGTTGATGAGTAAGACTTGAGATTGTTCTGTGCATGACTTGGATCGTTGGCTGTTTCTTCTTTTGTGCTTTTGTGTGATGTCACTGATGGAAACTCTCTGACGCGTTATTCCTTTCCTGTAAAAAAAACAACAACAATAAAACAGGTCACCTAACAACAAGAAGATCCCGGGTTTGAATCCGGGCTGGGGATCATTTTGTGCGGCATGTTCTCCCTGCGCTTGTACGGGTTTCCTCCCACATTCCAAAAACGTGTTTATTAGGTTGATTGGTGAGTGTGAATGGTTGTTTGTCCTTGTGTGTCCTGCGATGGACTGGTGACCCATCCAATGTGCTGGGATAGGTTCCAGCAGAACCCCGACCCCCCGAGTCCCTGAATTAAGGAATAAGCGGGTAAGAAGACGAATGAATGAATAAATGAATGAATGAATAATATTAGAGTAGGTGTCATTGTGTCATAGTGGATAGCACGGTCGCCTCACAGCAAGAAGATCCCAGGTTTGATTCCCAGGCAAGGGGTCTTTCTATGCAGAGTTTGCATGTTCTCCCCACATTTGCATGAGTTTTCTTCTGGTACTCTGGTTTCCTCCCACAGTCCAAAAACATGTACATTAGGTTGATTGGTGATTCTAAATTGTCCATAGGAGGGAGTTTGAGGAGGAGCCACATATGGATCTAATGGTTAGATGATAATAACAATTTTATGGTATATAGTCATGTATCAGGATAACCATTGTAAGGTCATTGCTAATACATAGCCCTTAATTTTATCACGCAGCACTGATCCCCGGAAGTTAGTGAGAAGCTACAAGAAATAAACATGAGTAAATTGTCCGTTAACACATCTATTCCACATCCTGGTCCAAATGGGGGATGTAAAGAAAAAGAACATTCCAGACACATTCCTCTGACTGCCTATATGAAGATAAGGGCTTTGTTTGGAGACGCGGGCATGTATAAACCAAGCTCAGAACAAAGCTTTTTTCATCCGTTGATCTTCTACAGGCTCAGGTGGAGGCTCAGAGAGCCACTCAGGAATTCCAGCGAGCTATAGAAATCCTTCGAGCAGCGAAAGAAACCATCGCTTTAGCCGAGGAGAGGCTTCTGGAAGAGGACAGCCGGCAGTTTGACTCGGCCTGGCAAGAGATGCTTAACCATGCCACCCAGAGGGTAAGACAGGAAGCACGGCAAAGACTGTAGACTATATTTTCATCTTCCGCATCTCACGGGTGTGGAAAGGATGTAATAGTTTTACAACACAAAAGTTTGTGCACCCTACATATACGACTTCAGAAGAAGCAGCCACATTGTATAATTCTAAAACTATTATAGTGCCTTGATCTCTTCACTATTTATCTTGTTGTTGACAGTATAATTATGTATAGTTCGGGTCCTTATGTAAATTAATAATAAACTATGAACAATTGATTAGTTATAATTAATTGGATTATTCACATGTGCTTATTATGTGTGTGCTATTTAATCTATCTAATATCAATCTAATACCTCATTTAAAACCTTTTTGTGCAGACTTTGCATGTTTCTAGTGCTTGCATGGATTTTCTCCGCGTAATCCTGTTTCCTCCGATAGTCTAATGGAAACATTTCAAAATTTTTCTTTTTTAATATAATGTCCACAAATCTGGAGAGTCTAACTTGCCTATAGTAGTGAGTGTGTGTGTGTGTGTGTTCATCTATGAACTGTGATGGACTGACAACCTGTACAACCTGTACCCCTACCTCTCACCCTATGTGCGCTGGGATAGGCTCCAGCAGACCCCTGTGATCCTGAATTAAGCAACCAGTGGGTTAGAAGATGAATAATTGAATTGTGTGCACATGTAGTCGGAGAAGAGAAAAAGGAAGAGGAAGAATATTAATAAATGTTTTGTGCAGGTGATGGAGGCGGAGCAGAGCCGGACACACAGTGAGCTGGAGCATAGAGAAACGGCGACCAAATACAACGCAGCTCTCAGTCACATGAGACAGCTGGAGAAAAAACTCAAACGGGCCATCAGCAAGTCACGGTTAGTTAATCAGAGGCTATCAACTGTTTAAGGTCTTCATATGACATACTGCATTGATCACTATTTTACTGGATTGTACTTTTCTTATATTGTAATATTCATTCATTTTCTTGCCAGCTTTTCACCTAATTTGGAGTCATGGGGTCTGCTGGCACCTATCCCGGCGCACATAGGGCGAGAGACAGGGGTACCACAGGGCAACACAGATAAACAAAAACTCACACACATTTACTCTTCTGGACAATTTAAAAATCACCAGTCGAACAAATGTACTTGTTTTTGGACTGTCAGAGGAAAACTGAGTACCTGGAGGAAACCCAGGCAAGCGCGGCGAGAACATGCACAAAAAGATCCCCCGCTATGGGATTGAACTTGGGACTTTCTTGTTGTGAGGCGACCGTGCTAACCACTTTGCCACTGCACCAACCATATATTGTAATATACTTATACACACACAATACAATATACATAGCATTTCTACAATTGCAATATTTTATATTACTTTTATTATTATATATTATTAAATTATCATTCCATATGTTATATACTGTAAAACTCCTAGGAGTAATGTGTTTACAGGGGGCGGCGTAGTGGTCAGCATGGTCACCCCACAACAAGAAGGTCCCGGGTTCGATTCCTGGTCAAGGGGTATTTCTTTGCGGAGTTTAGATGTTCACCCTGCGATTGCGTAGGTTTTCTCCAGGAACCTCCCATAGTTTAAAAGCATGTACATCAAGTTAATTGGTTATTCTAAATTGTCCCCAAGAGTGTGTGTGTGTGCGGTTGTTTGCTTATGTGTGCTGGGGTTCAACCAGACCTCTGTGATATAATACATATATACTGTATATTTTCCCTCAACTTAAATGTTGAAAGTCTAACCCGAATCCAGATGGTGTTTTTCATTCACTCCTATTTTCTAATAATCAATAATAATAATAATAATAATAACAATGATAATAATTATATGGTGGCCCTGAGATGGACTGGCGACCCGTCCAGGGTGTACCCTCTGCCTCTCGCCCTATGTGTGCTGAGATAGGCGCAGCAGACCCCGTGACCCCGGATTCGGGAATAAGCGGGTAAGAAGATGAATGAATGAATGAATGAATGAATAATTATATGTTGACTTCATATCTTTATCGCAAGTTTAAATGCAGCTTATGAACTAGGATCCAGGTTCATTCTGGTAGCCCATAAACTGTTCTGTAAATGGTGGTTTTTGTGCTGAATATTTTTACCCCTCTCTTTACCCCAGGGCCTCCTATTTGTTACTGTTCAGACTGATGTGCTCCAGATGTGCAGTCTCTCGCTCGCTCTCTCACTCCCTTTCAAAACTCAAGCAATGATCGAGTGTTATTCCTGCTGAGCTTTGCTGTTGCCATAGCAACCTCTGTAGTTCACTCACTCAACTCTTTCTTTTTCTCTTTTTCTTCCCCCTACAGGCCATATTTTGATTTGAAGTCCAAATATTACCTACAGCTTGAGGTAAGTCTGATTTTTTTTAACTTTGTTAGTTTTTGATTGCTCTAGTGTCTGGATGATAAACTGATAACAGAAAGATTCCCAGCTCCACCAGGCAACCACTGTGGGCCATTGAGCAAGGCCCTTAACCGCTAATTGCTCAATTTTACGAAAAGATATAAAAATGTAAGTTGCTCTGGATAGTGGGAAGTGGTAGTCCAGTGGTTCCGCTCTGGATAAGAGTGTCTGCCAAATGACTAACTGTATAACAGCGTCTGCCAAATGTTGTAAATGATGTGTACACATGTTCTTACCAACCAGGTCACTTGTCTTTTGTCCTTCTTCCCCACAGCAACTGAAGAGAAAAGTGGACGAGTGCCAGGCTAAACTGTCCCAGGCCAAAGCAGAGTACAGGACGGCCCTGCGTAACCTGGAGACCATCTCGGATGAGATTCACGCTCGCAGACGTCTAGCAGCCATAGGACCCCGCGGCTGCGGAGTCGGTGCAGAAAAAGACGTTGTTGCTGGTGATGACATCAGCAATTTCAAAATGGAGTCCGACGGTATTTCCAGTGAGTGTAATCGGCTTTTTTTAGGAGTCAGATAAGCTTCGAAACACTGAAGAAATGTTCACACTCTGATTTGTGTGTGTATGTGTGTTCTAGTGATATCTGAGATGTTTGAGGAGGAAAACTGTAATGGTTCTGCATCAGATGAAGATGTGGAAAGCCAGTCTAGGTGCAGCTCCAGCTCTTATGTCCCATCCTGCTCATCTCCGTACCCTCTTCTCTCATCCTCCTGTTCTTTACCCTCCTGTACCTCTCTTCCCTCGTTCTCTCCCTGTCCCAGAGATATGCAGCTGCCAAACCCAGGCTCACTGGAGGGCTTTAGTAGTGGTTCACTTGTTTTGGGACCTCGCAGTGAGTGTAGTGGGGCTTCATCACCTGAGTGTGAGCAGGAAAGAGGTAAGAGTCATGCTAAAAACTGCAACTCTCCAACTGCAAGTTTGTTCTATGTTGGCATTACGGTGTGTTGCTATGGTTTATAGGAAACACACATGCTTTCAGTTTTCATTCATTCATTCATTCATAATCCTGCTTATTCCCTAACAACCACTCACACATTCACTCCTATGGGCAATTTAAAATAACTAAATGTGCATGTTTTTGGACTGTGGGAGGAAACCGGAGTACCCAGAGAAAACTTATTCAAGTGTGGGGCGAACATGCAAACTCTGAACAGACAGACCTCCGGCCCGGGAATCGAACCCATAACCTTCTTGTTGTGGAGGCGGCTGTGCCGTTCACCCAATTTGTGCTTGCCAAGGCTCCAGCAGACCACTGTTGCCCTGAATTTGGAAATAAGCGAGTTAAGAAGATGATGAATGAATGAATGAAATATAATCATTAATAATATGCTTCATAAATAAGCATTTTTGAAGTTTGCTTTACATTCAAATGAGATCCATCTAAATGTGTGTGTGTGTGTGTGTGTGTGTGTGTGTGTTTAGGGGAAAGAGCAGAAGGTGCCGAGAGAAAAGAAGGAAACACTTCACAGGTCAGCAGTCAGAAGAACACTAGCATGGAGAAAGGTGTGAGACGACTGTCTCTGCAGCACACAGAAGAGAGTGAGAAGGACATGGTGACGTTTGAGCCTGTTGTCCCTCCGCCGCTGATTAATTGCCTTTAAGTTAACCATTGGACCGGATTGACTCCTTAACGAGTGCAAAAGCATCATGTGTTGACGGAAGCTTTGCATTCAGCACTACAGCCTTGTAACAGACTGCACCGAGACGCCTTCCTCACTGAGGAGGAGGAGAAGAGAGGAACGAATGAAAGGAAGGAAGGAAGGAAGGAAGGAAAGGAACACAAACCAGATTAACTAATGGCTAAGCAGACGTTTGCCCCATTGAATTCTGGGTGTTGTTCAGTAATACAACAAAGGACCCGGTCTTCCTGACTGACTGTGTTACTCTTCAGTGTTAATGTACAGTATATAAACTGTGTTAAAACCCACCCCCCCTCCCTCCCTCCCTCCCTCTCTCCCTCCCTCTATATGTTCGGATAGAGCCATGAACTGAAGTAGCAAAATATCTATTTATATTTAGTCTTTTTACTATTGACCTAAGAGTTGTTGTCGTGGCAACTGAGTGTAACTGTAATAGATATAAGCTCATGTCTTATTTATTTCATTTACACAACCAAGTAATTGGGGGTTAAAGACCTTAATCAGAGGTCCAACAGTGGGAACTTGGTGGTGTATCAAAACTATAATCTACATCTTAATATAATCTACACTGAGATGTCACACACACACACCTTTTGTATATAAGGTTGAGCCCTCTATCACACCCATTGTTCCTACTAATAGCCAAAAGTGTGTAAGCCCTTAGAGTCGACATAATTTCTCCCATAATGGCACCACTGGGTCATACGATGGCAAAAACCATTTCCACCTGCTTTAAATCCATTTTTATATTAATCTGACTCCTCTTCAAGACACCAGCCCTTCAATACACACAAATAAAAAGCTCATTTGTTTCAAGCTGTATATATATATATA
>JAOTRA010081383.1:0-12878 GCA_026260255.1 Pseudolaguvia tuberculata | reverse complement strand
GGATAGGCACCAGCAGACCCCCGTGACCCCGGATTCGGGAATAAGCGGGTAAGAAGATGAATGAATGAATGAATGAACATTCTTTCCTCCGAACATGTTGAGAACTTTTCATAAGGTTGTTAAATAATTGTATAGCAGAGCAAGCTTTCAGCTCCTTTTATACTTTTTTTTTTAATGATTTATAAAGCATAGCATAAATTCTAAGACAACATTATTGAACGTTTCATCTTCCTCATTGAGCTATGCTAGAATTACTCGACTAAACAAAATAATATTTACCAAAGCGAACAAGGCTGTCAAGAAACCACCATCATTTAATGGACTTATTTTTTATGTAACATGCACACATACACAGATGCATTTTCCCAGTATGTCTTTTATCTACATCCATAGAAAAACCAAGCACTGTGTGAAGCTGAAACGATGTACCCGGCAAAGAAAAGGCTAGATTTAATTAGTCCGTAGGCAGGAGCTAGACTTAAATTTTTTCTTTTCTTTTTTTCTCCTCAAAGAAAGAAAGTTTAATGGTCTGGTGATCTTTATTGTGAATGTGTTTATGCCAAGTCACAATGTAATCCTGGAGAGTCAGAGCTTTGGTTAACGTTCTTCTACCCTTTAACTTGGCTTATTAGTGAGGTTTTTATAAGCTGTTAAAAAGAAAAAACCTGTGTACGAGGTTTGCCCTTTCATTTCTGGAAGAACTGGAAGAACTTATTCATACACACTAAATAAACAGGGTCAATCTTGACGTTCATTCATCTTCTATCCTGCTCAGAAGATGAACTAAGCAGTTTAGAAGATGATCTCAGCGAGTTTGCTGTAGCCTATCCCAGCGCACATAGGGCAACAGGCAGGGGTACATCCTGGACTGTAAGGGGTGACTGTAAGGGGTACATCCTGACTGATACCATCAGTGTTCATTCATTCAGCTTCTTACCCCCTTATTTCCTAACTCGGAGTCACGGGGGTCTGCTGGTGCCTATCCCAGCTCACTTAGGGTGAGAGTCGGGGGTACAACCTGAACGGGTCGCCAGTCCATCTCAGGGCCACACATAGACAAACAACCATTCACACACACATTCACTCTTATGGACAATTTACAATCACCAATCCACCTAATCTGCATGTTTTTGGACTGTGGGAGGAAACTGGAGTACCTGGAGGAAACCCACGCAAGCACAGGGAGAACTTGCAAACTCTGCATCGAAAAATCCTCTGCCCGGGAATCGAACCCGGGACCTTCTTGTTGTGAGGCGACACTACGCCATCGGGTCGCACGCAATCAGTGTTGATTTTGGAAATAAGTATCAAGGTTCTTTATTGTGCTAAACAATTTGTATAAATATAGAAATGTCTGTCTTTATATTTCATGATCAGCTTAAATTTGCTTTAAGAAATTCAATCGTTATAAGCACTTATAAGTGCTTGGGTGCGAATAGAAAACGAAGGTCTTGGTATAAAACGATGTATATGGCGAAGGCCATTTTATTGCCAAGGACAGCAGATGATAAATTTCTGACAGAGTCTGTAATTTGCTATTATAATCTCTGTGTAGCTGCCAAGGAAAAGTCTTTGCTTTGACATCAGAAGATTGTGTGTTCCAGTCCCTGACAATCCTATAGCCTTCTGAGACAAAAGTCAAGAAAGCAAAAACTTGCCACGCTTCTTGCTTAAAAGAGCAAATCTAGGTATTTACATTCACCTGTAAGAAAAAGCATGTAAACTAAAGCAAAAATCTGTTCCATGTGTTTTTACTCCCCTTATGTGATGTTAACTAAAAAAAAGGGGTTGAGCTCTAGCAGCAACAAACAAATTATAAATTAGAAAATGTTTAGATCAGATTCATAAATGAAGGCTGTAATACTAACACTGTCCACTAGGATCAAGGGAATAACAATAAAAGTCATGACTTGCGTTGCAACAGTTTTATCACATTAGGGTAAAAAAATAATCACATGTAATCACATCACTTACTTTCCAAATGTTTACAGAGCAACACACACACACACACACACACACACACACACACACACACACACTTGTATTTCTGGCGCCTCTGCTTTTGTATTGCAGTAGATACATTTACATTTTTAAATAAATAATTTGATAACTAACTAAGGTTTGTAAGTAGCTTTCTGCTTTTAGGGGAGGAAGGTGGTAGCCCCGCCAGTGCCCTGAATTGATCGGTAGGTTATTGTGCCTCTCGATCTACCTGGATTTAAAATGTTATGTTACATTGGAAGACGTGTGCAGCATTGCTTAATCCATCTTTGATCAAATATTAAAAGCAGCCGGTTCTCACCGTGTTATCTGCACGTCCGAGGACCTGGTTTTTTCCCCCTTCCAAGTCAGAGTCGTGTAAGGCAAGGATGAGCGGCATGGCTGTAGTGGAATGATAATGAAGAGTCTGAGGTTAGAGAAGTGTTAGCAATGTTCAGCCTTATATAATAGGTGCTAATGCAACAGTGCTTTGAATTGGGCCACGTTGTGTCGAGTGTTATTTCGAGACATAAGCGCTGCACACTCGCAGCAAATCCCTGCTGATAAATTAACAGCTACATTGCTGAATTAACACCTTAGGTATACGTTTCGTTCCAGCTGGACCCAAATGAACAGCGCGATAATTCATTGAACTTTGCAGAATTTGCCGTGTGATTAGGGACATGATGTGCTGGAAATTAATTACTCTACTGTGGCCTTAATTATAACATAAAAGTTTATAAAAGTCCCAAAGGAAGCTGAGCCGAGTATTTGCATGTTTATTACCTGCGCGTTGGAACCAGGTACTACGCGTTTCGTTTTAAAATAAGGTTGGAGCTGAACCAAGTATAGGAACCAGGGGTAGTTCATTAGGACTGTTCTGGAAAATGCAGCTTTGAAAACTGGTGCTTTAGGGGGGCGGCACGGTGTTGTAGTGGATCGCACGGTCGTCTCACAACCAGAAGGTCCCGGGTTCGATCTTTCTGTGCAGAGTTTGCTTGTTCTCCCCTTGCTTGCGTGGGTTTCCTCTGGGTGCTCCGGTTTCCTCTAACAGTACAAAAACATGCTCATTAGGTGGATTAGTGATTCTAGATTGTCCATAGGGGTGAATATGTGTGTGTGAATGGTTGTTGGTCTATGTGTTGCCCTGAGAGGGACTGGCGCCTATCCCAGCGCACATAGGGCGAGGGGCGCCAGTCCCTCTCAGGGCAACACTTAGACAAACAACCATTCACACAGAAGACAGGACGAATGAATGAATGGTGCTTTAGGGTCAGCAAGGGCATCTTTGAAGTCATGTGGATTATTACTTTAAGTTTTATTCTTGTATTTACTCTCATGTGCTGGTACTGTTTCTATAGAAACTCACACAGACCTGTATGGCAGTTTCACTGTATAAACCGAATGAAATAACATTATATTAGTCGATATTGTGTCTTTTTGTCAGTTTATTGAAGGGTTTATTAAGAAGAATCGGAGAACTTTGTGCTGACTTTTTTGGAACCTACATTTTTCCATTAGACGGACGAAAAATGACTTTGAGTGGTTCGGGAAATTGTCTGCTTCCCTGCTGATATTTGTATATTTGCCCACTGACCAAAGAAAAGATCATTCTGTAATTGTAATGGTAGATTTCGTCCAACAGTAAGGCAGAGAATCCAAAAAACATTCATACATTTACAGAAAGATATTCATTGATTTGCATTACACATTGACTTCCAGAGGGATTTTCTTCCACTCTGAACCCAGGTATTAAAGTTTCAAAAGCTGATATTTGGCAACTGAAACCTTTCTATGGGATTACGGCCTAGAGACTGATCACTTCAGGACATTAATTTGCTTCTTGTTGAGACACTCATTTTGGTTGCCTTGGTCATGCTGGAAATTATTGTCATCCATGAGAAATTTTCAATGGCTTGATTGTGGGAAAGGGGTTTCCACCTAAGATTTAACATTAGATGGTCCATCGTCTCTTTGACGTGTTTAGCAATGAAACACTTGGAAATAATAATAATAATAATAATGCTTCCCCCACCATCTTTTTTATGGAAATATATAACATTTTTTTAATTGATAGCATATTTGCCTGTGACCATTACTATCGCTTTCATCTCTCATTATATATTAATCGTCCAAATTTATTTACTGCATATACATTTATTTTTAAAAACTAATAACTATCTATATACTAATAGCATGACATGTTTTTAAAACTCACCTCATTTGTTCTTTGTTCTGGCAGAAATTAAGCCTTCTATTATATCCAACACTTGTTTAAGTACATTGCCTAATGCTTTTTTTCTTTGCAGAGTGAAGTACTAAACTTTTATGGGCTGGATGTACTATTAATAAAATGTTGAAATTAAATGAGAGATATGGCATATTTAAAAATGTAATTGGATCCCTCCTTTTGTGCGTCAGCGTCTCAAGGTCAATTTAGTCCAATATCAACAACTTTATTCCGAAAAGAATAGACACTGACGTGCGATGAGGTTGGCGGCTGGGGAGCATAAGGGCATGTATGTTTCAGCTCCATTGACTACCTCGCTTCATGTTACTGTCAGAAAACTAAAAGACTTCAATAAAGAAATGCACAAAACCCATGGATCAAACAAAAGAGTGTATATATATATCTTTACAAGAGCGGCGTGGTGGCTCACAACAAGAAGGTCCCGGATTCGAATCCCATGCCGGGATCTGTCTGTGCGGAGTTTGCATGTTCTCCCCGCGCTTGCGTGGGTTTCCTCGGGGTACTCCGGTTTCCTCCCACAGTCCAAAAACATGCAGATGAGGTGGATTGGTGATTGTAAATTGTCCATAGGAGTTAATGTGTGTGTGAATGGTTGTTTGTCTATGTGTGGCCATGCGATGGACTGGCGACCCGTCCAGCGTGTACCCCTGCCTCTATGTGTGCTGGGATAGGCGCAGCAGTCCCCCGTGACCCCGGATTCGGGAATAAGCGGGTAAGAAGATGAATGAATATGTTTTTACATTTTATAATGAGCCTTATTCTGGTTTCCTTTTGCAGTTTGTCAAAGTGTGTGTTCATCTATGTGTGGCCCTGCAATGAACTTGGGATAGGCTTGAGCAGACCCCAGCGACCCTGAATTAGGGAATAATCAGGTTAGAATATGAATGAATGAATGATGAGCCTTGCTAAAAAATGACTGGAATAGCATGTAATGCCAATAATGACGTGGTTTTCATGTTTGCAAGACCAGGGTATATTTAGATTTGAGCAGCCAGAAAATAAAAAGATCTTTGATGATTGTATTAGACATCCTTTGCTGAGAGACCCTGGCCCACCAACTGGCAGGCTAATAAATAAGGATAATAATTATAGGATAAAAAAGGAAAGATGTCGAATGATACAGCATAAAACATTCGCCATGGCAATGCATCACTGTGTGGGTGTCTGTTTATGGCTTTCAATATTCTGTTCTTTTTTTTTTAAATTTGAACCTTCCCCCTCATAGCTCTGTTTTCCTGCATGGTAATTATAACATAACTCTTTTAGCCATGCTAATCTTACAAAAGAAGAATCTTTTGGAATAAAGAGACGGGATTGACAGAAGGAATAATTTCGATCACTGTTTTGATAAGCAGTTAATGTAACATATTTGAATGTGTCATTAAAGGAGGATTCATCTGCGTTTGAACACAATCAAATTACAGCCTGGTGGTGGTAGTTCTTATCTGGGGAATAGTGAAGGTGAGGATGAGTATTCTATGAATTCTATGAACTATTCATTCATTCATTCATTCATTCATTCATTCATTCATTCATTCATTCATATTCTTACCCGCTTATTCCCTAATTCGGGGTCGCAGGGGCCTGCTGGAGCTTATCCCAGAGCACATAGGGCGAAAGGCAGGGGTACACCCTGGACAGGTCGCCAGTCCAAAGCAGGGCCACACACAGACAAACAACCACACAGACACAGACACACACACACACACACACACCCTTACTCACTCCTGTGGGCTCAACCTAATATACATGTTTTTGAACTATCGGACGAAACTGGAGTATCCGGAGAAAACCTGCGCAAGAGCAGAGAGAATATGCAAAGTTTATTCAAGGGTTGGATAGCCTTGACCTTCTTGGTGGGATCGTGCTAACAACTTTGTCACTCTTGTGCAAACTATTATTCCGACTAATTACTAAACTAAGAATTTGTGTTAAACCAAAAAGATCAATTAGAAACAATCCAATTTACTAGTTGAAACAAACTATTATTGGTTATTGGAGTAAAGTTTCACCTAGGTATGCTGGCTGATCTACCAGCTTCTTCTAATGTGTTTGGTCTTTTAATCAGCCTGAACAAGCACACACACAGTCTTCCTTCTTCTTCATCTCCCTTCACCGACCCCCTGTAGCTCCTCAAATCAAGTCTTTGAAGCTTTGCTTATTGAGCAAACATTTTATTTTCTATTTATCCCAACAGCTTGCAAATGCGGCAGAATCTTGTTTAAATACAAAGGGAGATATTATACATTTGATTGGCGCTCAAAAGTGCCGCTTTCTGTCTGTAGGAATTTACAACCTTTACAGTCTCTGTTGCTGAATTCTACCTGCTGAACTATTGTACTACAGAAATTGTTGTATATTAGTCAGGTGAAACAACCACAAAACCATAGTCTGGTTTCGGATATAGCGATATACTGTATGTTACTTCATATGTCAAGAGTATCATACTATCAAAAACATCAAATGAGAAGTAGAAACACTCTTTGTGGATATAAGCTTTTCATTGGACAAAACTTGGTGCTGCTCTTTTTATGGCCAAGTAAGGGTTTCCTACTAAAACCTGTCAATTGTGCGTTTTGTGAGTGTGTGTGTTGGATACCCTAGCATTATGACGTCCCATCATCCAGGTCTGTTACTGTCCATAAGGTGTAATTACAGATGACTCGGTGAAGTGGTGGAGGTTATAGCTAAGAGGTTTTAGGTGTTAGACTGCTAACCGGAAGATTGTAGGTTGCATTCCACTGCTGGGCGCCTGACCAAGACATTTAACCCACAATTGCTCAGTTGTATAAATGAGATCAGTCATTCTGGATAAGAGTGTCTGCCAAAGGCTTGATATGTAAATGAGTCATGAAATAGTGTTGCTTTCCTTCATTTCTTAACATGTTGATGATTCTGGTTTTATAGATCAAATTTAGCGTCTCTGAAAATTAGAACAGTATAAGAAGAATCATTTCAATATTTGAAAGTCGTACCCTAATCATTTGATTACCCCAGAAACACCATTTAAATAATCTTTAAGTCTGGACCAGTAGGCTATACAATCATAGACTGCTGACTAAACAAATTTCCAAAAGACAGAAGTTCATTGCTAAAGAAACTGATTGACTCAGCATATTCATAGAAAGTTGAGTGAAAAGAAAAAACGTAATGGGAAAAGTTGTGCCAGCAAAAGGGATAAGGGCAGCCCTCAGAAGATTTTTGGCAAATTCATGAATTTGGATAGCTTTGCCAGGAATAGCTGCAGTCAGTGCAACAAGAGCCACTACACACAGAAGTTGTGTGAAGTTTCCACAGTCAGGGATGATTAAGGCTTCCATTTCATCTGCTGTTTTTGGCTGCTGTGAGGTCCACAGTCTATGCAGCCATCTACCAGAACATACTTCCTTCTGCTGACAAGCTATATGGAGATACATGACCATGTTAAAAGATGACCGTAGTGTTAATGTGCTTGATTGGTCAACCGTCTTATCTGACCTGAACCCCTCAAAGAAACTATAGGATATTGTCAAGAGGAAGATGAGAGATACCAGACCCAACAGTGCAGATGACCTGAAGGTTAGAGCAACCTGGGCTTCCATTGCACCTGATCAATTTATTGATTCTTTTGCTTTATCCTGTGATTTTTAAAAGTCTTTTGTGATTGGTTCTCGTTCGACTGCCTGTCAGACTAGGATTTGCGACAGTCAAGGTGTAGCAACAACAGATGCGCTGGACGACTCTTACATCATCAATTCGTGAGACGTTGCGTAACAACAGCAAACAATAACAATCTAATCATAGTAGATAATTGTGGGAGTTACATATGAATGTACACGGTTTGTACTTTATTACTATGTCACATTTTAAATTAAATAAGCTTTTGATCTGAGTGGCACTGTGGAATTGTTACTATATTACTTATACTTACACTGAAAGATAGGTCATTTAATCTGCAATGTAATTCACCCCTATGACACTGAATTAAATAGAACAAGTAGGTATAAAATGTGAATCTGCACTGTTACTACTAATAAAACAGATCTTTGGACCCGTAGAATCATCCTCCACCCCGCCCCAATAGCGCCTCCCTATATATCTGTGCCTTAAGCAGAAATAACAGTGCAATTGTCTGAGCACTGCCGATGATCAAAAGAACCAAAGAGTATAAATGTCCATCAGACCCACTTCAACTGATGTAAAGCGTCACTGCAGAGTAGCATTGGACAATAACTCAAACGGAGAGCTTTCACAAATCCTAAAAAGACCAATATATTTACTGAGGCAGGACGTCTTGACATGTCTGCTAAATAGACTGATCCATTTTTGGACCTTTAATTAGTGGACAGTATTTCACTGTGATAAATGTGGAGGCTTAGCTGGAGTGTGACTATGACTGACTTGCTTTCATGGTATGTCTAATCTTGTGCTGAGCTCCTCTCTCTCTCTCTCTCTCTCTCTCTCTCTCTCTCTCTCTCCTTTTTTTCTATCCTTATCTCATTACTTCACTGCAAGAGTTAAATCAGCCTGCATGTGTCTGTGTATCTAACATGGAAGCGCCTGCTTTCTGATTAACTCCACTGTACGCTGCCTTCTTTTTCCACTAATGAGGTGACTTACGAACCACTTTGCTGATTCGATTCTTTTGAACAAAATCTTTTCGAGTCAGTTTCTGGTTGATGTGATACGATTATTTATTTCACATTCAACTGTTAAGAAATATGAAGATTATTTCAGGAGACAGATTATGTTTCCTTGTTGTGAATTTGCCATTAAATGTGCTTTTTAAAAAGTGATTTTTAAACATACGAGCCCTTGAAATTGCCTAAAAAGAGTCGTTCAAAAAGAACCGATTCTTTAGAGAGCACTCTAATGTGTGAGCGCGAGCGAGCGCGTGTGTGCGCACGCACAAGCCGCAGATAGGATGTCTGCGCACTCCTGAGCTGTTAGGGCTGAAAAACTCCGACCGAACCAAGCGAACGGATTAAGAGGTGAAGAAAAAAAAGAGAAATAAAACGTTGGTTTTTACAGCCGACGCCACTCGTCACTCATGATGCCGGCGGAGGTAAAAGAGGTGAGTTTCTCCCCTTCATTTCTCCGCTTTTTTCTCTTCACTCAGGCGCCGCATCGCATCTGCTGCTTTTAAAAAACGATGCATCGCGCGCGCATCACAGCTATCTGGATTATTCTATGACACATGCGAAAGCGCGCGCGCACACACACACACACACACACACACACACACACACACACACACACACACACACACACACAAGCGCGCACCCTTAAGCAACATGCGTGGATTTATAGGATGTTTCAGTTGGCTATGAAACACGAGCTTCGCACCCGCAGCGCTGCGTTGCACGAGAACAAAATCCAATGAAAGGAAGGGCACATGCGCGCGCGTGGTTCTGCGGGTTTAGCGCGTGATTAACTATCTTTAGGCTGCAGGGTGTGTGTGTGTGCGTGTGTGCGCGTGTGTGCGTGTGTGTGCGCGCGTGTGTGCAGGAGATGCTTTTGGCTTTATGCTGAGGCTGTGCTCTGCTCAGCTCTATAGGAGTGTGTAAGAAGGGGGGGGGGTCTGTTGGGATGATGGATCTTGGTAATACTAAAAGGCCATGCTGCAGAGACATAGGTGTGTGTGTGTGTGTATGTGTGTGATGAAAGTGCAGAAGAACTTCAAACCCTCAATGCTTCTAGGGGAACGGCAAGGAAAATGATTAGAAACTGTGGACGCAGCAATTACAATGCATCCGTGTTGCATCAGGTGAGGCAAATGATACATGTCAGTTTAGGTCATCAGTAAACAATTCATTTATCAAATTGGGCTTTCTGTTCCAGCCATCGTTCCTTTGATGTGCCCTTGAGTGAGTCTGCCTCTTTGGGACCGCCAAGCTGCTCTGTATTTGTAGTTAAACTGATTAGAGTGTTGGACAGTGTTGAATGAGCACTGTGTCCGGTGGAGTGAGAGAGAGGGAGAGAAAAGGATGAGGGCATGATAAACTTAGTGCTGCATTTACTCAAGATGATTGCGCGAGCACTGTTAAAGGGTGTCACAAGGATTGCAGGGGGGTGACAAGTGTTGCTGTAAACGTGTCACACTTACAGAGGATGATTGGGAATTAATTCTGCAATGGATGACTGCAGGATCACTGAGAGAGCATTAAAGCATTCGGACTGGGAAAGGGAACGAATGCAAACCCAGTCTGCCAAGTTTTTATGTACCTCCCCTTTCTTCTTGTTTGTTAGCATTGGATCCAGGGCATCGTCATTATTCCAAGACAAGAGCTTGATGTAAAAACCTAGTTAGAACATGCTGTGTTGGAAATGTAGTTAAAAGCCCAATTAACCCTTTCCTAAAAGCCTAAACTAAGCTCCATTCGTGCTGTATTATTTTAAAACCACTCGACTGAGGAATGTAATAAAAGCGTTTGTTTAGCAAAAGTAGAATCCAAAATGGACCTTGGACTCCTTGCTACGACAAAATTTGGTACAGATGTTTTGAAATCAGCTGGAAACACATTATTAGATTTGTTTCTGTAGTTTTGACATTGTACTGTTAATTCAAGAAATGAGTGCAAAGCAACTTTACAGAAATCCAACTGTAGGTTCAGTGAAACTTGACTTTGACCTTTCCGATGAACTGAAGTGCTGCCTGCACTTCAAACCACCTCCAGCCCACATTAGTGCCTAATCCCACTAATACGGTTATGGCTGAAGGAACAAATCCTCACAAGCTGGCTGTAAAGCATTTTATTATAGAAGAAAGAGTGAGACTAAACCTGGAATAGAAGTTTTTATTAAAAAAACAAACACTTATGGATGTGATGATTGGACCTCCTAAAGTTCCTGAAGTAGCGTGAGCAGGAAACAGAGAATCCTAAAAAACCTACACAATATCTCAGATTATTTCCCATTTTTACTATTGGATGGAGCTCCAGTCTTCTTGTAAGACCTTCCAGTCCAATGTGAAAATCTCTTCATTCAGCTCCAACTGTATTAATGAGATCAGACACTATTGTCAGGTAAGGAGGTCTGGGGTGGGTCAGTCACCATTCTAGTTCATCCCAAAGGGATTCAGTTGGTGGTAAGGTCAGGACTTTGTGTGGAACGCTGGTGTCTTTTTCACTCTAATAGCCCAGCATGTGATAATGGAGGTCAGGGGTTTTGTGCTCAGGGTCATTGTCATGCCGGAACAGTGTTTGAGTCACTGAAGGAATAATGTAATGTAACAACCTACAAAAAACATTCTAGACCAACTGTTGGCTCATATGATAGTAAAGTGTACAACTCATGCGTACATATCTGGCACAGAGTAGTAGATCATCTGGGAACATGGTATTCTGATATTCTACTCTTATTGCATACACAATTTCATATGCTGTATAGTTTGCTTGTGCCTATCCCATCTCTCAGTCAGGGGGGCGGGGATCTCAGACTTGATATCAGTCTATCACAGGACCATAGACACACTCGCACTCATTTCTAAAAGCAAATTAAAATCACTTATCAACCTAAAATACATTGGTGACTGTGGAAGGAAACCAAAGAACCCATGCAAGACCCTTGTTAAATATTGCCACAAGATGGTTTCGGGTTTGATGGGTTTGGCCGGTAATCTTTCAGTGCGGAATTTCCATGTTTTCTCAGCGCTTGTGTGGGTTTCCTCCGGGTACTTCAGTTTCCTTCCACACTCCAAAAACATATACTTTAGGTTGATTAGTGATTCAAAATTGCCCATAGAAGTGAACGTGTGTGCGAGTGGTTGTTCGTCTATGTGTGCCCTGTGATGGACTGGTGAAACGTCCAGGGTGTACCTCTGCCTTTTGCCCTATGTGCACTGGGATAGGCTCCAGCAGTGGGTAAAAAGATGAATGAATGAATGAATGAAATATTGCAAACTATTTGAAATGACACATAATATTCAGTTTTGTTCAATTCTACTTGACAATAATTAAAATGTTCACATGTCCAATTCAAATAGTTTTATTATAATTTTTTTTATTTTTTTTTAATTATTATTATTATTATTATTATTATTATTATTTCAATATCAATAGCAAAACTGGAGGCTCATTATTTTGTTGTTATACTTCTGAAACTGATTATTAATACATGAACCTGCTATTGAGATCAACAACAACAGGAGCTTAAGTATTTGATGAGATTGTCCGCTGAAGCAAAGCAAGACTTGACACATGAATTGTTTCTAGGAAACGCAGATCTTTAAAGTATCCACACGGGACCCTGTGCAATAGCTGTGCAGGTAAAGCACAGCTATTGAATTCTTTAAGCCAAACTAGAGCATCGGAGTACATCAAATTAAGAGGAGAAACACTAATAGGGATGTGTTTATGTGCCAGAGTTATTTCAACAGAGGATTCATCAACGGTTAATCATGACTGAAACAAGAACCATTTCAGCTTATTGTCTTACCAGATTACAATCATTTCACTGATTCTCCAGTCCGAAAGTGTCACAGACTCATCATCCACCCCAACGTCATCAAGATGCTCTTTACACTCCTGAGGTATTACTATATTATTCTTACAAATACACTTTATTGCCAACAGTCACCTGACCATCAGAATCTTATCTATCTATCTATCTATCTATCTATCTATCTATCTATCTATCTATCTATCTATCTATCTATCTATCTGTCTGT
>JAOTRA010081368.1:0-12884 GCA_026260255.1 Pseudolaguvia tuberculata | reverse complement strand
TGAGTAACCCAGTGTTTTGCCTCTTCGCTCCTGAGTAACCCAGTGTTTTGCCTCTTCGCTCCTGAGTAACCCAGTGTTTTGCCTCTTCGCTCCTGAGTAACCCAGTGTGTTCCCTCCATTTAAAGGTACAAGCTGAACACAAATACTACCAATCAATCCTTCTTCCATTAAGTTGAATTTGCTTGCTTTTACCGTGTGATTTTCAAAGTGGGTTTTTCAACGTTTGCTTGCGCCACTCCAAAAAAAAAACCTACTGCCATAAATATTTTCCAGCCTTTTTTCAAAATGGTTTGAGGTCATGCTATTTGCGTCATCAGGCAGTTCTCAGGTGGAAAAGTGTGTGAAGTTGCCAGATTTTCACTGCAACGATTGTTAATCCTCTGACGGTGAAGACACCAAACTAGAGCTTAAAGACACCAGATTTCAGTGTCGGATTATAGGAATCTTTAAGGATGAAACTATTTGTCTCAGACAACCAAATTGTAGCCAAAATCAAACGGTGCCTCGAAAACCTAAAGCTAATAGAATCTAATCATTTCCTCTCTCCAAACACAATATATTGTAAATCCTTTTTTTTTCAAAGACATTAAAACAATATGACTATGCCAGGTTTCATCGATACAGATTAAAATTTACAGTTACTGTGTGTTTAGATTATTGCCATGTTTCATAGCCAGCAGCAGGTGAATATGTGGCTACCAGTTTGCTATAATAGGTGAAATGTTGCACAGTGAATCCTGCTGTGAAAGTTTTTTTCAGCCTCGAGCTTCTCTGATTTATTACTAACAGGACGAAGACGCCGGAGTCTTATAGTGTTATTATCCTTTGTGCCCAGGTGCATCCGAGGCCAGTTATTAACCTGATTGCATCAATCGGGAAGAATAAATGTTTTTTATAAGAAGGAAAGAAAGCCAGTGAATTGAGGGAACCCAGTTAAATGACAGTGTTGAAATAAAGGAAAGAAAAGAAAATCAATCATTCTCTCATTGCTCTATTGCCTCTTTTATCATCATACCATCAACCTTCCTGTCTTACCTCCTTTCTTGTACAAAACCAGTTCAGTCTTGAATTCCCGTCGGTCGTCCAGAGCGCTCTGGATTTGTGCAGTCAGCCTGTCGCTGGTTTCTGGCCCATACAGAAAGTTGCAGGCGCAGCTCTTTTGCATCAGCTCGGCGCGAGCGTAGCCTGTCAGCTCGCAGAACCCGTCTGAGCAATACACAATGGGGTAGAGGGATTGGACCTGGGCGTTCCCCAGCACAAAGTTGCTATCTGTAACAGAAACAGAAAAGGTTTAGTGCTTTAAAAAGATGTTTTCTATAAACAACTTCACACTGCTGGGATACATACAATTGGAATCGGTGACTTAGTGGTTAAGATATTTGACTAATACCAGAAAGACCCGGGTTCGATTCCCAGCATGTAATTATAACATAATAACCCATTCCAAATAGAGTAGAGGGAAGTGCTAACCTAGCGATTAAGGTGTTGGACTAATGCCAGAAAGACCGGGGTTCGAATCCCACCCCCACTAAGCAACCACTGAGCAAGGCTCTTAACCCACAATTGCTATAAAAATTGTTATAAAAAGAAGACCAAATTTAAGTCGCTCTTGATAAGAGCATCTACCAAATGCCAAACTGTAACTGTTTCCCTTTCATTCATTCATCTTCTAACTCGCTTATTCCCTAATTTGGGGTCACATGAGTTTGTTAGAGCCTATCCAAGGTCCCCGGTCCATCGCAGGGCCATACACAGATGAAAAACCACACAGTTTCACTCACTCCTATGGGCAGTTTAGAATCATCAATCAACTTAATGTACCTGTTTTTGGACCGTGGAAGGGAAACGGAGTATCCATAGGAAACCTACGAGAACATGCAAATTTCACACAAAAGACCTCTTGAACCCGGGACATAGCAAGAAGATCCCGGGCCCCATTCTCGGGTAAGGAGGTCTTTCTGTGCAGAGCTTGTATGTAGTTTTCTCCTGGTACTCCGCATTGCTCCCAAAAACATTAGGTTGATAAATGATTCTAAATTGCTAATAGAAGTAAGTGTGTGGGGCGCCACCGAAGGTCCCGGGTTTGATTTTTCTGTGCAGAGTTTACATTTCCTCCAGGTACTCTGGTTTCCTCCCACAGTCCAAAAACAAGCAGATTTTAAATTGTAATTTATTATTTTATGATTGTTAATTGTCCATAGGTGTGAATGTATGTGTGAGTGGTTGTTTCCGTCTGTGTGTTGCCATGCGAGGGACTGGCGACCTGTCCAGGGTGTACCCCTGCCTCTCACCCTATGTGAGTTGGGATAGGTACCAGCAGACCCCCGTGACCCCGAATTAGGGAATAGGCAGGTAAGAAGATGAATGAATAAATGAATGAATTAATGAATGAGTGAATGTTTGTAATTTTTTGTCTATGTGTGGCCTTGCAATGGATTAGGGAAGGATGTGTGCTTGCCCCTATGTGCGCTGGGTTGGGCTTTAGAAGACCCCCATTACCCCCAATTAGAAGATGAATGAATGATGAATTGCTGTGTGACACAGCAAAGAACAGTAAAAAACAGAATAGTTAATTTATTTCATCATTAAATATTCGTAATTTTATTCAAATGCCATTGCAATCAAGGATTCAAGTCACATTTCTTGTCTCTTTATTGCTTACATGCAATATAAGCCTGTAACTACATATCACACAACCCGAAAAATATATGACCGGCTAAATATGTGGACCTGTTGGTGAATCAGAATCCTGCATAAAATAAATCCTGACTGGAAAATATGCCGGCGATGAACTACAACCGATGACATGGCTTGATAGAGGAAAGTTCAGGGAGAAATTCTAGACTACAATATCAGCAAGCAAGAAACAACACTATCAGAACAACATCCATTAAACATGTATGATTCATTCTGCCAAAATAAGTCTACTCAGTGATCTGGAGAAAGCTGATCAGTGCTATCAAACATGTTTGCGTGAGAGATGGTGATGTCAGAGCATCACTTCTTAAATCTTGTTGGAAGGCAGGATGTGAGCACAGCACCTGTCTGCTGAAGGGAGACAGGAAGAGAGCAAAACCGAGAATAAAGAGATAACAGATCCCTTCTTGTGGAAAAGACACTGAGTGAAGGAGACAATTGTGGATGTGCTGATTAGTGAACTGAGCCACATAAGTGAATCACCGACATAGGAAAAAACCCTAAACAATTGTGTCTAGCCCAAGCTATAATAAGTATTTGTGCAGGTGGCGTACTGGTTAGCATGGTCGTCTCACAGCAAGAAGGTCCGGGGCTTGATTTCCGGGTTGGGGCTCTTTTTGTGCGGAGTTTGCTATACTCGTGTGGTGTGGGTTTCCTCCCACAGTCCAAAAACAAGTACATTAGGTGGATTGGTCAGTCTAAATTGCCCATACGAGTGAGTGTGTGTGGTTGTTTCTCTATGTATGGCCCTATGTGTGCTGAGATAAGCTCTAGCAGACCCCATGACCCTGAATTCGTGAATAAACAGGTTGGAAGATGAAATGAATATTTCACATTTGAAATAATATTTCTATTCCCCAACCCCACCCCAAACATTGCCCACCTGGGATATTTGTCTGCCCACCCTTATATGATTGGCAAGAACCGGGCCTGGGCATTTACCGTCTACTGTAAATGCTTCTATAATCAATTTCACAGCTTTTAAGAAGTCATTAATTTCTTATGTCACATCCTATGCTAGTTTCTCCCTCTCTGTTTGTAGTGTATCTCTGTGTGTAAGTGCACCTCTGGGTGGCAAATGTTGTCCCAGGCAATAATCAACTTTATACTATTGATCGCATTCTGAATACTAAAACAGGCAAGAGATCCACCTAGAGCACATCCCTCCGGATAGATGGTCTTGGCTCTGGTGGTTGAAAAATAAATTAGGCTTGTGCAAAGTTTAAAAACCCCCCATAAAAAACAAATCCCAGCTGTATGGAACTGACAGTGAAATAAATTGAAAGTGGATCAGGGACAATATTCAGTGATGGAATATGCTTTTAGCTTTAAAACCCCGGAGATTTAGCTACAGGGGATAAACATGCTTTCTTCACTATGCGCCTTAACGGGTTAGTTTATAAAGCGGCAAATGTTATCGCAGTCACGCCACGGATTTATCACCGTTCTCTGTTAGACTGCAGGGAGTTAGCTGATAATCAAGAACATTTACATTTATGGCATTTTGGCAGATGCCTTTATTCAGCGTGACTTACATTTATCTTTTTTATACTGTGAGCAATTGTAGGTTTATTTCCTTGCTCAGGGGCCCAGTAGTGGCATCTTTATGGCATCAAACTCTGATTTTCTAATTAGCAGTCCAACACCTTCATTCTAATCCATACAAAGGTCTCAATAGTGAACATCTCTCTAAACTGCAGAGAAATTTGTTGGGGACTACGTTTAGATTAGATTAGATTAGATTTAACTATTGTCATTGTTCAGTTCAGTTACAGCATTTGGCAGACGCTCTTATCCCGAGCGGCTTACAGTTGATCCCTTTTGTACAACTGAGGAATTGTGGGTTAAGGGCCTTGCTAAAGAGCCAACAGTGCTCGGTGGAGGTCGGAATCAAACCCTGGTCTTTCTGGTATCAGTCCAACAGCTTATCCATTAAGCCACCATTTTCCCCTCAGTGTGCAAGGTACATGTACAGAGCCATTCATTCATTCATTCATTCATTCATTCATTCATTCATTCATTCATTCATTCATTCATTCATTCATTTATTTTCTAACCCGCTATTACCTGATTCAGGGTCACAGGTTCTGCTGCAGCCTATCCCAGCGCACAAAGAGCAAAAGGCAGGTCGCCAGGCCTGGTCGCCAGGCCATCGCAGGGCCAGACATAGACAAACAACCAGATAGACTCGTACTCACTCCTATGCCAAATTTTAAACCACCGATATCACCTAATGTACATGTTTTTGGACTGTGGGAGGAAACAAGAGTACCCGAGAAAAAAAAACACGCAAGCACAGGGAGAACACGCAAACTCCACAATGAAAGAACCCTTGAACACTAATAGAAGTCAGGACATTCTTGTTGTGAGGTTACCCTTCTAACCACTGTACAGAGCCAATGAAATGTTTGTAACAGCTTACCAGAAGTGCATAAATGGCCTATTTACAATAAATAAGGATATAAGGTTGATAATAAATATAGAGGTGAGATTGAAGAATGTTCCAAAGGTGCAGTAGTATGTCACATACAGTGTTTATAAATAAGGGTACATATAGTATGGTGTGTATGATACAGTACACATTAGTGTGATATAGTTATAGCTAGGAAAGATATAAGGTATATATACTGTACATATGATCATTTGTATGATAATATATACTAAATAAATATGGATAAATACAGAAGAGTGTTGATGGATATGTTACGGATGGTACAATAGTGCATAAGGATAATGTAGTGCAAAGCACAGAAAGTGGCATTGAAGTAGAAATATTTAGCATTGTACAAGGCGAGTAAGTTGTGTTGGCCGATTTTAACCGGCTATGAAGAACTTTATGGTCCTTGTGTATTCCATTGTCAAGAATCAAACTTGATGCTTTTGGAGTTTGGAACCTCAATAGCTTCTTTTTGAGGTATTTAATTATTTATTATACAGTATTTTTACAAATTGATAAATTAAGCAGGAAAACTCCGTCAGCACTGCTCGACTGGTCCAACAAGCTACTGCCTCAGGATAAGGTGGACTGCTAGTGTCAGGACAGCTAAGTCAATGGTCTTTCTTTTACTACTTTAGTCTTTTCTCTTGTGTATCCTCTTTCCATTTTGCTGCTATTTTTTTCAACAGACTTTCAAAAAGGTCTGTGATATACAACCCAGCAACCCATCGTCTGGATAATTTGGATGTTCCAAACATGTTTTTTTGTTTCTAATTCCCAAATCCATACCATCATTAAATATTTTAAGCCCACATCCAGTGGGGCATGTGGCACATCAATAAATGTGTTGACAGGATCACCACCCAAAAAAAGAACCCAAATCAGAAACTGGATGAACAAAGAAGTCCGGATCATGCTAAAGGCATGTGTTACTGCTATTAGACATGAGGGGTTAGACTAAAACATTCCAGTTTGCTCACAAATCCAAGAAGACGTAACCAACCATCTACAAACTACCTATGGTCTCGGCCTCAGCGCTTTACACTGATGCATCCCTCGGCAGTGATATTCTGACATGATATTCTCTGTTTACCCAGAACTGTGTACTTGTGCATGGCTCAGTTTCTAGATGACACCACAGTAATAGATCTGATCAGTAGTGACAATGAGATGGCCTATAGGGAAGAGGTGGTGTTGCCAACAACCTTTCTCTGAATACCCAAAAGACCAAGGAGCTGATTGTGGACCAGTGACAGACTTTGGTGATTCTCACACGGACACACACACACACACACGGCTGGAAGTGGAATGTGTAAATAGCTTCAAGTTACTCAGTGCCAAAATCCAAGAGGATTATTCCTGGAACCTTCATGATCAGGAAGGCACAAAAGCGCCTCTACTTCCTCAGGAAGCTTCAGTTGGCATGGTCTTGCTTACGTTTCCAGGGATGCAGGTTTTAGGCTGTGTTCAATTCAGACTGTAGGATGGAAATGTTTTGCATGGCGATGCATGAAACTTGGTGAAAGGGCATTTGTGTGTTGAGGTTCTACTGTACCAGAAAGAAAAACTACTGTAGCCATTTTCAGTCCGATTTATTTTCACACTTGTTTGACTCAATTGATGGAAATTGAACAATTCCAAGCCTCACCTGTTGGCTGTTTTTTTCATGGACTGTCAAGCATGCTTAAATTCCTGAGCGCAATCAATTACGACATTAACTGCTTAATCGATCACAAAACAAATGATTTCTCTTTGTGTTTGCCCTGCTGTTTTTTATGCCTCGGTGAGGTTTGCTGGTACTGTGAAAAAAAAAAAGAAAAAAAAGAAGCTTTTTTTAGCACGTTCACAGTTGCAAACACTCCGTCGAGCATCAATCAACTGTGGATGAAAGCTCCCAAGTGAATAATGAATCCAATATTTTAGCTGTATTTGTCAGACAGGGCTAGTGTAGACTTGAAGAATGTCAGCTGAAGCCTCTCTGGAGATTTTCCGGAAGGAGTATTTATTTGTTGCTTGGTTTGCAGAATGTCACAAATCACGATGAACAGCGAGAAACCCGAACCACTGCCTTTCCAATAATTCTTTATTCATTGTCAAATTTATTAAAAATAAGTTCTTTTATCTTTGTGCCGCTTTGCTGATGAGTGATAATTGTAATACTTGATATCAAACCAAGGTTCCAGGTTTGATTTACCAGCCTGGGGAGTTTTCCCTGAGTTAGCGAGAGTTTCCTTTGGGTATTCAGGTTTCCTCCCACAGTCCAAAAACATGGACATTAGGTTGTTTGGTGATCCTAAACTGCTCATAGGAGTGGATGTGTGTGTGAGTGCTTGTTTGTCTATGTGTCGCCCGGCGATCTGTCCTGGCTGTACCCTTACCTCTCACCTTATGTGCTCTGGGACAGGCTCCAGAAAAAACTCCTGTGACCATGAATTAGGTATTAGTGGGTAAGAAGATGAATAAATGAATGATGGTAAGGTTGCATTTTTTCCTGCTGTTTATACATAATAAAGCATCTTGTAGGTGTGGGGGGTGGGTTGGGGGGAAAGAGAAAGTGAAACACTTTTCCGCTGTTGTAAACATTTCCTGCTGTAAAGAAAATCTCAGTCGGGGTCCTGTGTCCTGAATGTTTGCATATTAATAACCAATGTTGAAGAGTTCAGTCTGGAGACACATCATTTCCATTTGACAGACTGAATTATAAACAGATCGATAGTGTATCAGAAACCCAAAACTGTTAAAGGAGGTGGTAGTTCAACGGTTCAGGTGTTGGACTGTTCCAAACCAAAAGATTCCCAGTATTCCAGTTACCAATGCATAGCCCCTGAGAAACACCCTCAAACACACAATTGCTCAGGTTTATATAAATTCTTCTGACACATTTATTCCCTAATTTAAGGTCCCAGGGGGTTTGCTGAAGGCTATCCCAGCAGACATAATGTGAAAGGCAGGGTCACTAGTCTATCACAGGGCCCCCCTCCTACACACTTACTCCTATCGACAATTTCGAATCACCAATTAACCTAATGCAACCTATTTTTTGGACTGTGGGAGGAAACTGGAGTACCCAGAGAAACCCGCCTAAACACAGCATAGAAAGTCTCTAGCCTGGGACCTTCTTGCTGTGAGGCACCATTGTCAATCACTATGCCACCACTATCTTAAACAAATGATAGGTCTTCTAAAGACCATCAGTAATCATCTCTCTCTCCAAGCATGAACCATTCGACCAGGGATTAGTTGAGGGGCCACCAGAATCAACAAGCACCCCTCGGCTGGTCCCCCATCGACTGGTTGGGTTTATGTTACACTTCCTTTGTGTTCTAGTGAACCACTATTGATGTGTTCAGTCTGCCAAACGGGGGAGCTGTGAGAAAGGGGAGGAGTAGAAAAGTGCTTTGAGATAAGAGGGTTCTGCTCGGTTTTTAGATCTGAAGGTTTACAATGTTTTTTTCTTGAACTCCTTTAATACTACTGTGCTTCAACAGCTCTTTGTTTTCTCATTTTGTTCTCCAGAAATCTCTGCACCCTGCATGGTGGAAGGAAGTAGAGAGCGAATCAAAGCATCACGGCTTACATTAGCTTTAATGTTATTCTAGTTGATGTTTGGGTAAAACAGACAGACGGATAAAAATGAAAGATGAAGTGGGGGATATATTTAGTAAGAATAAAACGTGTGATGGACTGGCGACCTGTCCATCCCCAGACCCTATGTTAGGGAATAAAATGAATGAATTAAAAAAAAAAATTATATGTATATATATATATGATATATATTTGTGGATAGAGGCGACGTGGTAATGGTTAGTATGGTTGCCTCACAGTAATAAGAGTTAGAAAGAAAGTGAAAGAAAGAATGAATGAATGAATGAATGAATGAATGAATGAATGAATGTATCAACTCTTCTTCTTTGCCCAACTTTTATCATTTCATTATAATTTTAAAGCAGCGTGGTGGCGTAGTGGATAGCACGGTTGCCTCACAACAAGAAGGTCCCGGGTTCGATTCCCAGGCCGGGGATCTTTCTGTGCCGAGTTTACATGTTCTCTCCATGCTTGATCTGGTTTCCTCCCACAGTCCAAAAACATGCAGATTAAGTGGATTGGTGATTGTAAATTGTCCATAGGAGTGAATGTGTGTGTGAGTGGTTGTTTGTCTATGTGTGGCCTTGAAATGGACTGGCGACTCGTCCGGGTTGTATTCCTGCCGAATTAGGGAAACCGTAGCACCCAGAGGAAACCCTCCACAGAACTCCGCACCGAAAGGTCCCGGCCCGGGACCTTCCTGTTGTGAGGTGACCTACCCGGGACCTCTTGATGTGCTATTCACTATGCCACCGCGCTGCCCCGTAAGAAGATGAATGAATGAATGAATTATAATTTTAAGTTACACAGAATTAAGTTACCAATAAACACAATAATGCGTTTCCTTATGCAATGGCGTGGGCAGCATCTCGGTGACAATCATGAAGGCAGGGACATGAAGACAGGAACATGTAGCTGTTTTGTGGTTACTTCCACTTCACCTCCTTTTAAACACAAGAGGACAATAAAACCCAGACTGAGACAACGGGCAATTTATTAGCACTGAGCAACACAAAGGTGGGTGGCACTTTGGCAGGATAATTGCCAAGCTAAGCCATTCTCTCGCTCTCTCTCTCTCTCTCTCCCTCTCTCTCTCTCTCTCTCTCTGTTTGTCTCTCTCTCTCACCTTCTCTCTCTGTCTTTGTCTGTTTCTCTCTCTCTCTCTCTCGCTCTCTCTCTCTCTCTCTCTCTCTATCTCATTGGCTCTCTCTGTCGCGCTGTCTCTGGGCTCTCCCACTGGTCCCTGGGCTCTCCAGAGAAACGAGGCAGCAACCCCCTCTGATTACTGGCTATAATTTTGTGAGAATGGAAGAATTCATAATAGGAGCAAAAGCCCCCACCTGACAGGACGAGGAAAACAAGTTGTGATCGAGAGACTATGCAAACGTCTGTTTGTAAAAACTGTAGCGTGAAGGTCGGAATGTAAATATTGGGTTGGGTGCAAATCCGGAAAAAAGACTGGAATATGAGTGTTGGAGGATGCGGTGTTTTTTTTTTTTAAGTAATCTAAAAAAAAGAAAAAGAAAAATGAAAATGTAACTGTCTTTTCAATCATTTGTTTAAAGAGCTTCAAGAACATTAAAAATATTAAATTTGTTCTCTTCAAGTTTTACAGCTTTTACAGAATTTTACCCCTACCTTCAGCTTGCCCTTGACTTCCTCGTCAGATCCATCTCTCCCTGTATTTATAGTATTGATTATTATCACACAGGGGCAGAAAACAAAGGACATCCATTGTAAGGGGTCCCACTCAAGATAATGGCCACCGGAGGGAGCCATCAACTGAGTTCTAGAGTCAACTTCCGGTGCTGGGTAATTGGGCGTGGCCAACCTATATAAGGCCATGCCACTATAGCACTACGTGAAGTATTGTTTATTCAATGTACTGAGCATGCGAATTACCCCTTGTGTTTTGGATTACTGGCTTTCGAACTCTGGACTGTCTTTGGATTTGTTTGTTACTTGATCACTGTCAATAAACTCTGTGGTTTGCACCGAAACCCTGTGTCTGCATACATGGATCCGGCTAACCCTCAGGCGTCACAGACGTCACATCCATTCACACACTACTAATAATTTACAGTACTAAACAGTGTAAAGTGAGGAAACAGGAATGCCTGGAGGAAATTCCACACAGGAACTAATCCGAAATTTCCTCCTTCCCTTCAGTTTCTTTCCTTATTCCTAATTCCTTCCTTCCTTCCTTTCTCAGTGCCATCTCCATAATTGCCTCCCTTATTACCTTCCTTCTTTTTCTGTCCTATTTCCTTCCTTACATCCAATAAAAAGAGAGAAAGATGGATGTATACTCCTTCTTTCCTTTCCTTCTCCATATTGTCTGCCGTCCTTTCTCTCTCCCATCTCCAAATTTCCTTCCTTTCTTCCTTTTGATAATTAGAGAGAAAAATGTATGGATACTCCTTCCTTCCTACGTTATTTCACATAAATATACAAAAATGTATGAACGCTTTTTTTTATCTAAATGTATACCTCTCTTCCTCCTTCACATTCTTTGTTTATTCTTTCCACCCACTAATTTCCTTCATTATTTTCCTTCCTTCAGATAGAGCCATAGATAGACAGATGCTTTACTTATCCCAATGTATTCCTTCCATACACCACCATGTATTTACAACCTCACTTTTTTCTTGGTCCAACCCTACCTGCCCTGTACACATGTTCCACCTGCCAACAAATCTGATTAGTCTTGTGTTAGACAGATTGGACCTTCTGTTAGGTTTCAGTCTTATAATGAATAACCTTGCGATACACCATTCAGACTCCAAGCTGCTTCCTGCGGTGATAAATTAGTGCTTTTGTTTACGAATTCTTTTCCTGCTGGCATCTAAGTGAATAATTTAAAAAAGGAAGTGAATTGATAATAATCTGCACCAAAGGCCAGTTTAAAAAAAACAGGCAAGGTGAACAGGGAAGGTTCTGGAAATACACCTCAAATATTCTACCTGTACACAATCACCCTTCATGATGTTACAGTTACGGAATTTGACAGTGACTTACATTTTGTACTTTTTGAGCAATTGTGGGTTAAGGGCTCACAGTGGTTGCTTGGTGGAGGTCTTTCAAACCCCGGTCTTTCTGGTATTAGTCCAACACCTTAACCACTAGGCTACCACTTCGCAACTGGGAGTGATGTAACGTATTTGGTGATTTTCTAGTTATGTTAAAAAGCAGTGGTGGGCTGTGCATTTGGTACCTGTGCCTTCAGTGGGGACTTACCTGATCGATACATTAATACCACCACTATTACATCTATAATTCCACCACTATCATGTCACAATTATAGAAACCATCAATACTGTACTAAACACTATGTAACCATGTGCTGCAGTACAGACAGACATATTGGATGGTCTGGAAACTCTTTCTTCACCACCAGATAAGCTATTTCGGATTAGCTGATCTCGGGGGTCTGCTGAAGCCTATGTGCTGTCTGGACACATGATCAGTCTACCCTGAACAGATCAGCAGTCCATTGCAGGGCCACACACACTCACTCCCATAGGCAATTTAGCATTACCAGTCAACCTAATGTACATGTTTATGGACTGTGGGAGGAAGCCGGCGTACCCAGAGAAAACCTATGGAAATGCAGAGAGAACATACAAACTCCACACAGAGAGACCTCTTGTTCAGGAATCGAACCCGGAAATTATTACATTACATAAACAAGTATAAATAAACATGAATAAATCTTTACTTCTGCCTAATTAGCTAGTTTGTAAATGCCCAGCTAGCAGAGCGGATTGGTGGTCTGTGAAAAAAGGTAAAAAGAAAACGTTTCTGCCTCACTTTCAGAGATGATTACACGTTAATTGAGTTTCCGTTATCGTGTAACACACGGGATAATGCGCCGCTTGAGGCATGTAATTCAGCAGAAAACCGCTAATTTCATCACCTGGTGCAAGGAACACTGCATCGCAGTTTTTATTGCATATCGTTTGGTTTCTGATTTTGTTTTTTAATACTTGCTTATTATAATACAATATCCTGAACGTGTGGAGACCCAAAGCTGTTTGATGCACATGGCTTTTACTTTTGGAAGCCTAGAATGAGTCGCAGGGGGAAAAAAACAAACATACACACACACACACACACACACACACACACACACACACACACACACACACACACACACACACACACA
>JAOTRA010081316.1:0-12891 GCA_026260255.1 Pseudolaguvia tuberculata | reverse complement strand
GTGTGTGAATGGTTGTTTGTCTATGTGTTGCCCTGAGATGGACTGGTGACCCATCCAGGGTGTACCCCCACCTCTCGTCCTATGTGTGCTGGGATAGGTGCAGTAGACCCCCGTGACCCCGGTATCGGGAATAAGCGGGCAAGAAGATGAATGAATAATCATTTTTTACTTTAGCATAGCATACAAAAATTCCACATTTGAAATATTTGTGTTACACATAGCGGAACAAATGTATAATCTGCAGTGTTTACTTTCTCCACGATACAGTCAAACAAAATTCTTTCATTAAAGCGTCTCCTCCCTTATGTAAACCAGAAAACACGCACGCACACACGCACGCACGCACACACACACACACACATTGAGTATTCACCCACTGTCAAACATGGATTATATTTAAACAAGCAATTGGAAGGAGGACAAAAGGCTTTGGATTTTACATGGAAATTGTTAGAAACAAGTTCTTTTCTCTCCCAAACACTTTAGGTGGATTGTCAGTCTGTCTGTGTGTGTGCGCGTGTGTGGGTAAATGGCGCTCTGCAGCACGCGGTCCCATAAATGGTTCTCCTAGACAAGATTTGGATCTACTGAAAGCCTGACCAGAACAATACATTCATTCATCGTCTTACCCGCTCCTTCCCTAATTCAGGGTTACAGGGGTTTGCTGGAGCCTATCCCAGCGCACATAGGGCAAGAGGCACGGGTACATCTTGGACAGTTCACCAGTCCATCGCAGGGCCAGAACAATACAGTTAATGATAAATAAATAAAAAAACTAAATAATGAATGAGAAATGAAATGACTGTTTTTCAGTTTGATGAACTACTGTTTAACATTCGGTCCTTTGTTCCATGAGCTTTGTTTCCAAGACCCTAAAGAATCATATTAACTTGTGGAAAAATGTACATGGCTCCTTTAATAATGTTTTTATGCTAACATGTTTCAATAGTTATATTTATTTTATGACTGAGCACTTTTTTGCCTTATTCTCAGACATTAAGATGTTTTTATGACCAACCATGACTAAGCAGTTAAAGCTAATTTCAATCAACAGCTCAAGGATATCTCACAGTTTTCCTCAATCAACCACACAACAGGTTTCCTTCCTGCTGCACAGAGACAGTCAAAACACACTGTTTCATGTTTTAATAGCTCATTGAACATCATGACTAGCTATCTCGCAAATTATAAGAATAAGATACATGTTATTTTATTTATTATTCTTGTGGCCACTACACAGCATCACAATCCCTCTTATTAATATCCCCTCCCTCAAGTTAATATGTCCCCTCCGGGTCACCGCAATAATTAACACAAATTCAGTGTGTGACATGCTGTCAGCTAGTGCAGCATGGTGTTTATATTTTCAGCTCATATTTGGTCTAGTTTTCTTTATTTGTGATCAGCGAGTCTCTGCAAGAGTAAAAGGGAAAGTTTATAGGATTGTTGTGATATCTGCAATGTTGTACGGTTTAGAGACAGTAGCGTTTTCAAAAAGACAGGAGGAGTAGCTGAGTTGATGTTGAGAAGATGCTGAGATTTTCATTGGGAGTGACGAGGATGGACAGGATTAGAAATAAGTTTATTACAGGGACGGTTCAGGTAGGATGTTTTGGAGACAAGGTGAGAGAGGCTACGTTGAGATGGTTTGGACATGTGCAGAGGAGGGACATGCAGTATATTGGTAGGACAATGCTGAGGATGGAAGTGCCGGGCAGGAAGAAAAGAGGAAGAACAGAGAGGAGGTTTATGGATGTTGTGATGGAAGACATGCAGCTAGTTGGGGTGAAAGAGGCAGGATAGTGTGGAGAAGAGCAATCCGCTGTGGCGAACCCTAATGGGAGCAGCTGAAAGGAGAAGAAGATTTGGTCTAGTTTTCCATTTTCAAATTTCAGGACATTCTTTTCAGAAATTTGCTGACTTCACAGTACTTTAACCCCTTATAGCAGTGATTTGCAAACTGAGAAGAGTTATTATAGGGTATGCTTCTATTTGTTAAACCGTAAATGATCATGCCCTAATGAGACATGCACTAGTATAGTTAAGCCTGTTTTTGTGTCTTAGACTGTAAATCGCAATTATCACAACAGCTTTCACGGATGCATCACTAAACCGATAAAAGGCTGGGATGTACTCACACACAGTGAAAATGCTAAATAATTCATCTACCTCATTCATCATACTCCTTTGGTGTATTGATTACATCAGCATTTCAGTGCAAACAGAAGCACTTCGACAGTCTGCAGAGATTTTTTTTAGAATTGGATTGGATGCTACTTGTCTTTGAAGCTGTTTTATGGTACTACAGAGACTGAATAAACCATGTTCAGCCGTGTCACTGTTTGAGATAGTCATCCACACTGCAGCAGTCTTTCCTATACCCAATATATTGTATAACAAGTTTGCTTCACTTTGTGAGAATAGCCATAATGCATTTTACTCCATAGAGTGTATTGATGAAGAAAAGTGGCTGAGCACTTTTGCAGTAATGACAACTGGTTTAGGGAAGAGGGAGGTAAAATGAAAAAAAGAAATTTCCACATTTGAGCATGTATGGATTAAGTATAATTCATTCAAAACAGATAAAATATCATCTTTTATGATAAGGCATTATGTAATATAGTAACATAATGCATACACAACTATACATACACACAATAATTCCATCCTTCCCACTTACCCAAATCTGGAGTTTTATGCGTTTCTCTTTGCGATACACAGTTTTGACTTTGAAGTCGATGCCGACGGTGCTTACAAACGCTGAGGTGAACGAGTCATCTGCATAGCGGAACAGGAAGCTGGTCTTTCCTACGCTGCTGTTACCGATGATAAGCAGTTTGAACATGTAATCAAAGTTCTGGTCAGCCGCATCCTTCTGCACCTGCGATTGGCGGGGATCACTAACTGATGCCATCTACAAGAACAAGAAATCAAGAGATTTGATTAAAGGAGCATCAGAAACATAATAATACAACTTAAAAGACACTTTTACTGTTTAAAATGTCTCAAAACGGATGCAAGGATGGATGGCATCATACACTATTGCTCAATAATCTATGTTTCTAATAATGTCATTATTATATTAGTTTCAAATTTTTTCAGTCTATTCCTGAACGAGAGATATGAGAATAGGAGAGATTTTGCACTTTGATCCTGTATATTGTTCTCTTCTCTGCACTTAGTTCAGTTCTGGAGGCACATCATTCATTCTATTATATGTACAGTGTATGGTAAAGTAGTGTATGTGTGTATGGTATGACAATAAAACGATTCTATACATGTCTCAACTGGTGCCTACTTTTCCTTTCTTTCTGCTATGTCTTTCATCCTATTTATTTTTTGTCATTATTTTTACCTTCAGCTTTCACTTGCTGTAAAACGTATTTGTAATCTAAGACACTGTGATTGGACTTGTTCATACCACTACTAAATCAGTATAGATTATCAAGGCACACCAACAACAACATGGTCAGCTATCATATGTTTTTCTTTCTTTCTATTTAGAGAAAAGTAGACAAAAAGTATGTGAGTCTGATTCAGGGGTGAATTGGCCAATTGGAAGACTAGACATTTTCCAGGTTGTGCAACATATTTTTGGGCCGATGTATCTCACACTGTTTTTGTTTGATTGTCCTATGTAACTTCAGTATAACGCATTTGTCTAAAAAGTTGATGTAGTTTTTTTTTAGACAGACCAGCTCATGAAACATTTAATCAGCAGCCCATTGGTTCTTTTGCTAATTAACATTAAGCTGACACCATCAAAACTCTTATTGTACACCCTATGTGAGTCCAGCGTAAGCGCGAACCTGTCAAAATAGTTAGGGAGAGATGGAGAAGAAACTCATGGGAAGTGAAGAGAAATTCATTCATTCATCTTCTAACCCACTTATTCCCTAATTCAGGCTCACATGGGGCTTGTTGTAGCCTATTCCAGCTCACATAGGACGAGAGGCAGGGGTACTGCACAGACCTAAACCTTCTTGCTGTGCTAACCACTATGCCACCACACAGACCTTAAAGTGCAGATAAATTGCGAGAAGAAAAACAGGTTTAAAATCCCAGACCTGATTTTTTGTCCGAGTCCAGCACTGACCTTTAATAATACTATTTAGAGATCAATAAAAAAACAAGAACATCTCTTAATACCAAAAAAAGCTTTATTACCTGTCAAAAACCATAAAGCCTTGACTAACCCCTCTGCACACTTTGTGTGGCCCCCAGAAATCTGTTTTATTACTAGTAATAGCAGTGAGGACTTGGGGCAGAATAGGTGTGGGGAGGGGCAACCTAAGCATCGCTTATAGCAGAGGTGTCAAACTCAAATACACAGTGGGCCAAAATTCAAAACTGGAACAAAGTTGGGGGCCAACATCGATATTGATTGAAAAAAAAAAATCTTCCTTCAGATATAACAATGAACCTTATGGACCCAAAAAAGTTTTGCTTAAAAACTGTATATGGAACAAGAAAAGTTTAATACTAAACTATACATAACATATAACTTAAGATAGAACTTAATATTGCACACATGCAAAATTGAAATTCCATTTAAAAACACAATAATGGAATTTATTTCTTAAATAAACATTTTATTTGCAGTCTTCTGAATTAAATTTTGACAGGAACCCATTTATACATGCTAATGATAAATTAGCATGTATAAATAGCACGTTGCTATTATGGGTCTTAATTGGTCCTGTCATGATTGACGCGCCAAAACACCAACCGAGCATCCTGGGATTTGCAATATTAGCGGTACATGTGCCATATAATACCGGTGGGCCAGCTCTAATAGTAATTTGGTATGGATTCACGAGCCAAATATAATTGTGCTTCGGGCCAAATTTGGCCCACGGGCCAGAGTTTGACACCTATGGCTTATAGTCTGTAATGAGCCCCAAATTTTATAGTGGTAACGTATATAAATATTCTGGCATGATCCGGACAAGCTGCTTGCCATGCCAATTTTTAATAGTTAAGATTTATTTTCATTTAAGACAATTTAGAGAATGTCTGTCATAAACTACATGACTGAGCTGCTTGGTATAAATCTTGTTAACAAAGGCACGTTTTCAAATAAAAGGTCAAACAGATAAAGAAGATGAGTTTTGTTATAATAATACACTAGAATAGGGCAGTTTTGTTATAATAATACACCAGAATAGGGCAGCAGGGAGGTGTGGTACTGGTTAGCAAGGTCACCTCACAACAAGAAGGTCCCGAGTTCAAATTCTATGGAGAGTTTGCATGTTCTCCGGTTGCGTGGGTTTCCTCTCACTTTCCAAAAAACATGTACATTAGGTTGCTTGGCGATTCTAAATTGCCCATATGAGTGAATGTGTGTATGAGTAGTTTGTCTATGTGTGGCCCTGTGAAGGACTGGCGATCTGTCCAGGGTGTACCACTGTCTCTTGCCCTATGTGCGCTGGGATAGGCTCCAGTAGACCCCCGTGACCCTGAATTGGGGAATAAACAGGTAAGAATATGAATGAATGAATGAATGAATGAATGAATGAAGTCCATCACCTGTTGTAGTGTAGAACAAATTCTACAAATTTAATGACCCACTAAGGACAAAAGTTATTCTAAAACAATACAATAAATTAGTATTGAGTGTTTTATTCTATAAGCAAAAATCTTGTATTGATTAATTTATCTAACAAAAGTGTGTGTGTGTGTGTGTGTGTGTGTGTGTGTGTGTGTGTGTGTGTGTGTGTGTGTGTGTGTGTGAGCCAGAAACTGCACTGCTGGAGTGATCCACACCCTTTATGGATAAAACAAACATCCATTAATAACTAAATCTACATCAATGTCACATATATATTTTGTAAATAAAGTAACGTATAAAGTTATAACTAGTTATTATTCCTATATAATTAAATAAACATTTCGGGGGTTTTTAAGATGCGCAGCTGTTTTTCACGCGGACTCAACAGGCGCGAACGTTCCATTACTGCTGCCATATGGAGCTTAATAAGCGAGCTGCGTTATTATTTGAGCTTTTATTTAATATAAAAGTAAAACTGATTTATAAATAAAGAAGAGATCTGCACTTACCTTTACAGTCCCTTTCACTGATGTGTGCTTTAAAGAAAAGTTAGTATTCCTTCTAGTCTTTTAGGATATCCGCGTCCTCCTTTCCGGGATTTTTTTTCCTGCTATTAGTCTTTTTTTACTGCAACTCCATCAAACACGGATTTATTTTTAATAGTAAAATAAACCAAATAATAAAACAACTCTTACTTAATTACTAAAACCGGTGTATTTCTTCACCTTTATCTAGCTACCGTTTATCCTTCCACCTTCTACTGAACCGCAGGGATCGCCGTTCCCAGATCAGCTGCTAGACCATTTAGGGTTGCCAGACATATGTAAGATAAAATTTTACATTTTCTTTTCTTCTTTTTTGCAGATAACTACGTAAAACTACAAAGTAAAATGTTATACTATATGTGAGTATCACTATAGAATTACGGGACAGTCCATGTTTGTTACCAAATATTATCTTAGAAATGTATATTACCACTCTGGCAACCTGAACACAACCGAGGGAGTCTCCAGCCAATCATCATTCTCTGATATGCAGTTAAAACATAAAAACGATAGTTTGAAAAACATAAACTCTGATAATCATCCTAATGGTTGTTTATACTGGATTGGTAGCCAAGTGGTTACAGTGTTGGACTGCTAAATGAAAGTTTGAGACCCAGCACCACCAAGCTGTCACCACTGGGCACATGGGTATTTAACTCCCTTAAAACCCAATGACTCCCACTGATGTATAAATAAATGAATAAATAAATAAATAAATAAATAAATAAATAAATGCAAGATGCTCTGGGGGAAGAAAATCATATTTTTCCAACCATTATAAGTTGGGTAAGAATTTCAGTCAATATTAAGTTGCCATTTCTAGATTGACTTGGGTATAACTTGGGTGAGCTAAGGATGTCCTCACAAAGTAAACAAATCCGTAGATTTTTAGCATTAGTTTAAGGATTAATAAAATATATTTGTAAACCAAGAAGAATACACCATGCTTGGCTCATAACATATTAAATATAGAAACCAAATCATAGAAACCAAACAAACCAATCCTAATTAAACAACAAATGAACATCAGATGCAGCTGTACATCCAGCTGCTCATCTCAGGTGGGATTCAGGCATTCATACGGTCCTTTTATATGTGTTTATGGTGAATGTTTGGCTGGGCTGTTGGCCTCCCACAGACTGTCGAACTCTTTCTTAAATGGTTGAACAAGCGCCGGTTCCTCTGTTACTATCAGATTCTCCTTGTTGCTGTGTATCGCTGTCAACGTCCAGTTGAGAGAGCCAGAAATCAGCTTCCTCCCATCCAGCAGGGCAAATTTGTGATGCATGTGCTTGGCAATAATCAGCTCATGGCGAACACAGATGCCTAAAGATGGTAAGAGTTGGAATGAGAAATGATTGAAAAAAAAACAACCCAGTGTAGAATAAATCAAAACAGTGCCATTTTTAACGGTATCTCAGACATACTTTGAGCCATGTGACCATTATTTTGTGCACATCTGACTATGACACCCATTTGGTTTCTCCCTAAACTGTCAGAAGCACACCTTTTTTAAAGGAATAGTAATCCAGCATAACCAGGTCCTGTGTACAATGAGCTCTATGGAGTAGAATTACTCAAATGTCATGTAACGAGCTCTTGCAACACCGATGGCGTGAACTGAAAAAACGTAAACCTCCTCATCCAACATTAGAGCCTGATCTCATTAGTATAAACAATCACAAATCCCCAAATCCTGTTTCAACATCTAGTGTCAAGCCTTCTTAGTCTACATCATTCATAATTATACATGTATGATGTATATAGTATACATCTTGTATGCCACCTCCAGTTTTGTGACTGGCCTGAATACGACCTGAAAAAAAAAATGAATATGATTGATATATGCGGTATATATGACTCATGACTTTCTGAAACAATTACACTGGAAGAATAAAAGAAAGGTATTCACTACGTTAAGGCAAACATTACTGATTGTTTATGTGAGGAGCATGGGGATACTTTAACTGTACAGGCCAAACCTTTTTTCCGACAGTGATCATCAATGCTAGCTTTAAAAATGATCTCTTTGTTTTGTACTATTAGTGATGTCATGTAATTTCTTTGTGTCCCACAGGTGGAACAAGCTCAGTGAGGTGTGCCCTAACTCATTAATTTTAAGTCACCCGTTAAAATTTCTACAACAGATAAATCCGTTTATGCTGTAATGTGATTTAACTTTATTCCAATTGTTTCTTAATGCCGTGAGATATTAATCACTGTGTGAAATGTGCTACATTCCTTTACTATAAGCATATCTTATTATTGTCAAAATGTTGTTTTGCACTGGAGCGATAGGAATAAAGCATCTAATAAATAATAGAAGGTTTAAACATCATGATATCACTCAGTCTTCACACACTCAGCTCATTAAATTCAAGTTCTTCAAATTTAACTTATCATTCTGATTCAGGACCAGTCGGTACTGCACTTCACAGTAAACTGATTTCTATGAGCACAGTTGCCTCGCAAAAAGAAGGTTCCCAGTTCAATTGCTGGGCTTTGGGTCTTTCTGTGCAGAGTTTGCATATTCTCTCTGCACTCGTATGGGTTTTCTTCAGGTACTCCAGTTTTCTCTCACAGCCCAAAAACATGTACATTAGGATGATTGGTGACTATTTCCCCTAAGAGTGACAGTGTGTGGTGCCCTGTAATGGACTGGCGACCAGTTTAGGGTATACCCCTGCCTTTTGCTCTATGTGCACTGGGATGGGTTCCCTTTAACCCCGAATTAGGTCTGCTTTGTTTGCTTCAACCATACCTGCCTTGCGGAGGATGCCGATCTGAGAACCGTTGATAGCCATATAATCTCGATCCGTGAGCACCCTCACCCTCACACCCCGGCTGTGTAAAAGCAGTACTGCCCGGCTCAGCTCAGAGTTGGAGAAAGAGAAGAGACAAAGGTCCAGTGACACACATGCTGACAGAAGGTGTTCCAAAAGTTTAGTGAATGATGTGTTAAGGCCATGAGGAAGAGGACAAGCACTGCAGGCACAGTGCAAGGGAAAAACAGCTTAAATCAATTCGGCAAAAACAGAACTACAGACAGGTTTTTATTCTTAATTTTAGCACATTACAACTTAAAACATTACCAGGAATGACACCTGGCTGGATTGTATAAGCGCTCCACACATGCTGGCAGTGAAGGAAAGAAGAGAACCTCATTCAGAGGTTGACGAGAACCTCTTCTAGGCCAGTGATGCAGAGCCAGCAACCAGTCTAACCCTTTCAGGCCTATAGTGATAACTGCTGCCCCGAGACCCAGGATCTTCAACGATGATACCAAGGGCATCTTACAGCACAGACCGAGAACCAGTACTGAAAAAAAAAATCTAAAAATCTGCAAAATAAATACAGATCTATATTCTACAATTGCAGTTTGACTTTAATATATTTAACAATATATTAATTGCTATTGTGTCACAACCTCTACTGATTATAATTATTAATGTTCAATGAAGGCGAGGTGGCGTATTGGTTAGCACTGTACCGGGGTTCCTGGGCCTGGGACCTTTCTGTGCAGTGTTTGCATAGGTTTCCTCCGGGCACTCCGGTTTCCTCTCACAGTCCAAAAACATGTACATATACGTTGATTGTTGATTTCCTTAGGGGTGAATATACGTGTGGTTATTTGTCTGTGTGGCCCTGTGATGGACTGGTGACCGGTCCAAGGTGTACGTCTGACTCTCGCACTATGTGCACTGGGATAGGCTCCAGCAAACCCCCGTAAATGAATGAATGAATGAATGAATTGTTGGAGTTCGGCGTTGCAATTATAACCTCTACATCCGGGTCACATCTACCGAGTTAACTAATAAATAACTAAATTTAAGGCATTATTCCCAACAACAGAACATTAATTCGTTGCGCTTTTGGTGTTAAGATCAGTTTAATATTTCTTTCGTTTGTGTTAAACTTAGTTGGTGTTGATTTTAATAAACAAATAGGCTATTAAAATGTTACTAGGTAAAGAGCTAACTTCGATTAGCTGATCACCGCTAATAAAACATGCAGGCAACAGGCAATTTTTCTTTATAAAGTTACACAATTCCGAAGAATTACACACATATAGATATATTTTTAATCTAAATACTTACACACTAATAATAACTTATATCCCTTTCGTATGAGCTTTCCTCACGAAACACCAATTAACGACTCGATTCTTTAGAAGTGACACAATAAATGATCCTTAAAGCCAAAATCTCGTGTTGTAGTTGTACATAAAATGGATTATTAAACATAATAAGTTACTGCTCAGACTACTATGTATTTTACTTAAAACGTTTAAAAGATAAGAAAAAAATTATTTGTAATTTGATAATTCCAGGTTCGGTTGCATTCAGCTCGATTAAGACTCGATACTGCTTATAGAATAGTGAGAGGCCTAGATTGAAGAATGAAGCAGGTGAAGCTGAACAGCGCCCTCTAGTGATAGCTTTGCAATTTATGTGCGAGTGTGGTCACAAATGTTGAATAGGATACGTGAATTACGTGATATCCGCTATTCCAAACTCAACACCCTTCATCCCACCCGCAGGCAGGGGCGTAGTGGTTAGCAAGAAGGTCCTTGGTTTGATTCTCGGGCCTTTCTGTGCGGAGTTTGCATGTTTAGGGTACTCTGGTTTCCTCCATAGGTGCCCATAGGTTGTTTGTCTATTTGTGCCCTTAAATCTTGTGTTACAGTTGCGTTTATTTTTTTTAATTAATGAATAGATTTTAGTTAAAATAACATAGCATAATTAATTAACCTTATAACCTTTAATAATTAACCTTTTCATCGCGGACTGGCGACCTGTTCAGGGTGTCCCGCCGCCTCCCGCCCTGTGCGGTGGGATACCACCGTGACCCCGGGTCAGAAGATGAATGAATGAATGAATGAATGAATTAATTAATTAATTAATTAATCTTAAATCCAGATCATATATCAGTTTCAGGTGAGAGCATCGCAAATTGCCACTAGGGGGAGAACAACACCAAAGCGTTTTCCATTCTTTACCAGAGCGTCTCACACATTCACACATCTTCTTTCCTGCTTTTTTATATTACGTTTGTTTGTATGACGTATGTTACTTATTACGTTAACACATAACTCATATCTAACACAACTTACACATTTATTTATTTGACTTACCCGTATTTTATGCCCTTTAATTCTTACGTTTTATACTTTTTTACCTTAAATTATTTTGTAACTTTGGGCATTCGGTGTAGACAGCAAAGTAAGAATTTCATTGTACATGGAAACCTGTTTCCTTTACTGTAAACATGACGATAAACACTTTGAACATAGGGCGACACTCTGGACTGGACGAGTCGCCAGTCCATCTCAAGGCAAGCGTTTGTCTATGTGTTGCCCTGAGATGGACTGGCGAACTGTCCAAGGTGTACCCCCGCCTCTCGCCCTATGTGAGCTGGGATAGGCTCCAGCAGACCCCCGTGTCCATGAATGAGGGAATAAGCGGGTAAGAAGATGAATGAATGAATGAATGAATGAAAAAAAAGTTAATTTAGTGTATAAAATGTTGTTACAACAATAAGTTTCAGGGTTCGATTTTCGTGCCGGGGATCTTTCTGGAGTTTGCATCTTCTCCCTGCGCTTGTGTGGGTTTTCTCCGGGTACTCAGGTTTCCTCCCACATTCGAAAAACATGCAGATTAGGTCAATTCTAAACTGTCCATAGTAGTGAATAATTGTTAGTCTATGTGTTGCCCTGCGATGGACTGGCGATATGAGCTGGGATAGGCTCCAGCAGACTCCCGTGACTCTGAATAAGCGAGTAAGATGATGCATGAACGAATACATGTTGTAACAAGATATAAACTTGAATGTTTTTTTATTATCTTGTCCCAAATATACAATCCACCGCTGGAAAGTGCGTGTAATTAGTGTTTATTGTTTATCTTGCATAAACTCGGTAACTTTAATGGCTACATTTAAAGGTTTGCTTGGGGATCTATAGTATCCGTCTGGCAACGCGGCCAACGGATGCGCTCGTTCTCCGAACAGAACACCTACTCCGTTACAATCGCTGATTGGTTACTTATTGGTAACATGGGTGGGACTTCCAAAGCCGCTGCCTCCGCTGATTTGTTCCTTCTAAAACATGGGCGTGGCAGGAAATTGGAGGCTAGGAGCACGCCACAGTTCCCCTAAAGAGAGAGCAAGAGAATAGGAGAATAGGAGAATGCTTACAGATATGTCCGTAATGCAAGACTGAAACAACAACAACAACAATAATAATAATTCCAATTTTTGTATGAAATAAAAATAAACATTAAAAACAACCCGCTGTACTCTAAGGACAATTTAAAAACCGTAACGTTTGGATATTTACCTGATTTTATTCTGTTCTCAATAGAAGCCGATAGAGATTTGACTCGCCATTGGGTAAGTGTAATTATTTAATTTAGAATGAATGTCGGCTTGTTTCTTTTACCGATGTTGATTTCATGGATGTTGAGTTAAATGACTGCGGGTGGGAATCAGGACTCGCCCTGCTGCTTGCTGCTGATCCTCTTCTGCTGTTATTGTTTCCGCTTGGAATGAGAAAATAACCCAAGAACTAACATACACGTCGCTATTGTACAAAATAAATTAACAGACTCCTTTATTTATAAACCACAGCGTAGCTATATTATTATATAATAATGAATGAAATGGAGAAAACCCGGCTTCAACCAATGATACAGGGAAGTGGGTAAAAGCCAACGGCAGCGCTTACTGTGTGTGTGTGTGTGTGTGTGTGTGTGTGTGTGTGTGTGTGTGTGTGTGTGTGTGTGTGTGTGTGTGTGT
>JAOTRA010081307.1:0-12892 GCA_026260255.1 Pseudolaguvia tuberculata | reverse complement strand
CCCTGTCGGCTAACAGTACATGTGGCGGTCGTTGTTAACCCGGGCCGCGACCGATCCGGTATGGGTTTCTTTGTTGTTATCCGCATATTTGATTTGGCACAGTTTTACACTGGATGCCCTAACGCAACCCTTCCCATTTATCCGGACTTGGGACCAGCACTAAGAATGCACTGGCTTGAGCAACCCTAATGGCTGGGTTGGGCTGACTTTACTTTGAACCCTATATATTAGGAATAGGATTTCACTTGCATTCATATGTGAGTCAAGGCAGGTGAGCGAATACTTAAAAAATTAAGAGAAACATTCATATAAATAGAAAACAATAGAACACATAATTTACTGTAAACACATACAGACATACATACACAACCTATTGTGTATATCTGCAGCAAAGCGTACAGTTTAGTGCTTACAAATCTACTCTAATCTCAATCACACCATGTCAGCATTTTTTTCCTGGCAGTACAAAAAGTCTTATTCAATTGAAAACTTGTGTTGTCAGCAGGACTTAATAGGAACATTGAGTGACATTTGCAAAATCACGTTAGATTCATTTTGTCTCTGAGTATGTAGAGTTGCAAGACATTCACCAATGAGCCACAAGGGTCTTTTTGTGTGAGTGTTTTAGGGGAAGGTAAAAATTAAAATAACAGCACATAATAGAGGTGGCGAGCAGGAGGAAAAGAGGAAGACCAAGGAGGAGGTTTATGGATGTGGTGAAGAAAGACATGCAGGTAGAGGTGAAAGTGGCAGATGTTGGGGTGAAAGAGGCAGATGTAGAGGACATGGTAGTGTGGTCAAGAGCAATCCGTTGTGGCGACCCTCAACGGGAGCAGCCCGAAAGGCTAAGAAGAAGAAGAATAGCACTTTTGTGTCCTCTCCTTCTATGGCTGGGTTAAGGAAGACTGTATTTGTACACATGTATCATAAACGTTAGACTATAATAAATTTGAGCAGTCATTGCTGAATATAGTCAGCTGTGTTTTGTCTAATATGACAACGACTATACATTTTTTGTGTGAAAACAAATCAAAGACGTGCATTTATTTGAAATGGAATACGAGAGAATGACCAGAGAATATTATAATATAATTTAGCTGCTGTATATTGTTTATAAAAGCTATACCCCTTGTAAAGATGTAAGTTTTTTAAAGCCCTCTTAGGAGAGTATAGCCAAGGGGTGGGTTTGGAATTTACTTTAATGACGTTTTAGTCATTTAGTAATCATAACACATCAAAAAAGTTCTTTAATTATTAGGTTCTTGTTTTTATTAGGGCACTTGACTTCCCACTTGAACTAAATTGGTTTAACTCTGACCAAATAAAAATCCCGAAACATTTTTTTTTTCAAACTTGCTTAGTTTTACAGGTAAGTTTGTCCTTAAAGCTTTGTAAACTTGGTTCACTGGAGGATGGCTTTTAGCGGAGCAATTAACTATAAAGGAAAGTCAGACTCAAGACAAAGGTTAGAAATCGAACAGACCGATTTATTACAATTAAAATTACAGCATTTGGCAGACATCCTTATCCAGAGCAACTTACAACTGAGCAATCGGGGGTTAAGGGCCTTGCTCAGGGACACACACTGAGGGTTTGGTGGTGCTTGGAATCGAATCCTGGTCTTTTTGGTATTAGTCTAACACCTTAACCACTAGGCCACAACTTCCCTACAAACAGCTGTGGTGAAATTAGAAGCAGATGAACTGGTAGTAGTACAGGAAATATTTGGCAGAAGTAAAAGAATGACAAAATTCAGGAATTGACTGAAATACACTGAAGCAGGTGGCCCAGAGCTGGAGAAAGGTAGGATGATGGCACAGCCGAACACAGGAATGCGCTAGGAAAATGCAGGAAGTGGAGGAGACATGGAATAAATGGTAATTACCATAAAGGATTTCCTTATCCACCGAAAAGACTAAAAAATGATAGTTTTAGTGGTGCATGGTGATTTGGGAATGAGTGTCAGGTGTGCGTGATTAGTATTCTGGTTAGTGTGAGCATTAAAAGGAGGAAGAGCCTGGTGTTTCTGTGACACGTTTGTTCGTCCATCCGTCCGTCTTCTTATTTACTAATTCTGGGTCAGGGATGTCTGCTGGAGCCTCATTTCAGGCAGGGGTACACATTGGACAGATCACCAGTCCACCAAAGGGCCACACATAGCCAAACAACCACTCACACACACACATTCACTCCTATGGGCAATCAACCTTAATGTATTTATTGTTGGACTGTAGGAAGAAACCGGAGTATCCGGAGGAAACCCATGCAAACACGGGGAGTACATGCAAACTCCACATAGAAAGATTGTAAGGCAACTGTGCTAACCACTACAGTCTGTGACACTAACCTTCTAAAGAAAAGTAATATGACCTACTGTACATGGCACAAGCTAGTAAGCTTTATTTAATAATTTATTTACATGTGTCACATAACTAAAATAATTAGTATATAATTTTAGTTAGTTAATTTAGTTTATTTAGCTGTAATCTGCCGTTGGTTAGCATAATTGAAATATTAATTCCAATTAAATTTTTATTGTAAAATTTTATGTTAATTTTATATACTAACTATTTAGTTGGGGCGGCTCGGTAGCGTAGTGGTTAGCACGGCGCTCACAACAAGAAAGTCCCCGGGCCGGGCATCTTTCTGTGCGGAGCTTGCATATTCTTCCCACGCTTGTGTGGGTTTCCTCCCACAGTCCAAAAACATGCAGATTAGGTCGATTGGTGATTATAAATTGCCCATAGGAGTGAATGTTTGTGTGAGTGGTTGTTTGTTGCCTTGAGATGAACTGGCGACCCGTCCAGGGTGTACCCCCGCCTCTCGCCCTATGTGCTCTGCAATGGGCGCCAGCAGACCCTTGTGATCCAGAATTAGGGAATAAGCGGGTATGAAGATGAATGAATGAATGAATAGAGTGAATGAATGAATGAATGAATGAATGAATGAATGAATGTAGTTTACTTTGCAAATCAAATGTCAATGAATTTTCCTTTTTATAAACAGACTTAATGCCTGTATTTTCAAGCCAAGTATGCACTTTGTTTTTGAGTTTTTTTAATCAGAGCATAATTACACATTCATTCACACATAATAGACCATTTCGATATGCCAGTTCAGATTCAGCGCGTCTGTGACAGTGGTAGAAAAAGTTCATACATGCTCCCTATTTAATGATACATGGGCTGCATTTCCACTGCATATATTGATGCAGAATTCCAATTCTGTGTTTATATCAGATTTTTGGAAAATATTCTTTTAAAACTAACTAACTAGATCCTTGTCTTGTCCATGTTTGTTTACTTCCAGTTTTGTTACCCTTGTGGTTCTTGTCATGTGGTTCCCATGTCTGTGTTCTCATTGTTTGTCAATTCAGTTCAGAGGTGTCTTGTTTCTGTTGTTTATATAATGAGCTGTCTGTACCTGTGTGTTTGTGGTTTATTGTTCCATGCAACACTGCTGGTGAGTTCTACTTTGTTAGCTAAGTTCATGTATAACGTTAATGTTTATTCTATTTATTTTTATTTATTGTCTGGTCTTGTTTATGCATGTTTGTTAGTTTATGCAAGTCTGTCCAAAGCACTTTGTTAGTAATGACTGCACATTGACTGCTAGCGATGACTACTAGCGGATCTTTACAAATTTGCTTCTGCACCATACAAAACAATGTTTATTTTACTTTAGGCAGTGAAAAACTAAGGAAATCCCTTGTTACAACCTTAATGAATTTATGAATTAGATTTTTTAATAGGGTGTTAAATGACAGACTGAGTCGATGCCAAGAACCACTATCGCTTATTCAATGATGTTCGACTTGTGTTGACAGATGAAAATCTGATCGGTCTGATTGCATGGTAGGCACAAATGCGTGTAAAAAAAAAAATAGGTAACTTGTTAAATGCAGTGTACGTGCAACATAATTAATGTTTCATCGCTCATAAGGCTGGTAAGTCACATGATAATGCAGTAATATACATAGGAATTTTGAAAACACAGAATTTAAATGAAAAACATTTGCTATTTGCTAAATACTTGTGTTCTGTAGCCAGAATGCATAATAGACAAAAAGCTTAATCAGAAGCTCTGTAAATCTAATCTTATTGCAAGGTATACAAAGTATGCTTGTGCAAGGCTTTAATTAACATGTTTTTTTTCCTACTTGACTACATCATGATTGTGCCCACATTTCTGTACTTTTGCATTGTTACCTAATATAGATATTTTTTCACACTAAACAACCACTTATCTTAACCTTACGCAAGACTTGCACTAGGGCACATGTTTAAAATCTGCTTATAACTAGATATTTGCATTCAAATGTTAATGAAAGGCTAATAAGATAAATGTAATATATTTTGCAAGTAACTATTTTTTAAGTACAGGCAGTGATCTCTGTTTCTACAATTTTTCAATTTAGTTTAGCGTATGGTACATAATGTTAGATTAGATAGCCAGCCAATTGCTCCAACCGTACAGTTTGAAGTGACTGTACACATCCGCTTTGCTTGACTCCAGTTGATATTAGCAAATTAAGCCACTATTAAATGATACTGCATTTATTCTGCAGAAACGTGTTCATTAATACTCCAGAGTAATCAAGAATATATGGTTGTAATGGAATCAATTTCCAGAGAAGAGCAGGCATGGACCTCATCTACTTTCAAAGCTAATTCGGCTAAGGCCCAAAAAGCAAAAAGAGCGAGTTGGTCATAATTGATTAGAAATGGCATGTAACAAAATTCCCTAGGTCAAAGGAGCAGACCAACGCAAGACCATTAATTACAATCCAGATAATGTACATAATTATAGCCATGTACAACATGGAATACTGGACAGATTAATCTATTCCAGTATTTGCATGTCTGATGTGACTTGCAAGTACTTACATCAATATACACTTAACACTAAACACTCAACACCATCACTCAGTGTATTTATTGGAATGGAAGTTTAATAATGTGGAATGTCTTTGTAGGGACATTTATACAAATACATCCTTTTGACTTAATGTATACATAAATATACATGATTTACCTTTTTTATATTTTGCAATTTTAATCATGGTTAGCTAACATGATTCAAATCACTTTTACCACTGTCTCTAAGAAAATTGTGTAAATTTATTAAGAACCCTAAGCTTTATAAGCTTTTTAACGTCCCATGTGGGGTATATGATCATGGTGGAGTGCCATCAGGATGAGGAAATATGATGCAACAGAACTTTACTAAAAAAGAATAGACAAACCAAGGAAACAAAGAAAGGAATTAGTATTGCAAGTCTGCATATTAGCATTAGCAGTTAGCAATAGCAGTGACTAATGACATGACCAGGGGGAAGGACCAGCAGAAAGCACATGACTACATGAACACATGTTCCAGGATTCCCTGTGGTGGTCTAGTGAGGAATCTTTTCCTGTACCTATTACAATCAAACTATCATGCCCCTCGTCTGTCACAGTCACTACAGCTCTAGTTCCGGCTAAGCTTCTCTTGTCGCGCTCACTAGGGAGTACCATCATGCCACGCTTGCTCCCTGGACTTTCCATAATTTTTATTGTAGGGGGCAGCAGTTACACAGATTATATGACGACGTCCTGTCTGGGTGAACAGGCCTATCAGAGATACATTACAACAATGCTTCCGTACCTCATCTTTTTTTAAACCAAATTCTATACCCAATTTTTATATACCAGCTACTATAACTGTCTGGTCAGATACACTGTAGCAAACCCCTTGTGCTGAATTCTTCTAATGAAAATGTTCTTTAACATTATACCTTTCTTGTGGGGGATATGATATCATTGAGATAGCAGAAATAAATGTTCATTGTCTTGAGACATTCTCTAGCATCTTCGCCCGTGGATTGGTCTCCTGGTTGATGACATACTATTTAAGGGAGTTTAAATATGTTTAGGTATAATTGCTATGTTTAAATATGTTTGTGTTGTTAACTACATTTGCTACATTTTCACTGCTTAATATGTTTACTACATTTACTATGTTTTCCCTGAGGCTGCTATCACGTGTTTTTGTTTTTTTGAGAACTTGTGTATGTGTGGCAAGAGCTCCTGCAAATAAAGCGTTTACTGCAATATAGATCTGGTCTACCCTCATCTGTTACACACTAAAGGCATGTTTGAATTGTTTAATTATTTCACTGAATGTGGGTTTAAATGGTATTCTTTCCCGTTGATGTATTTGGAGAAGAAATTCAGCTGCTAACCTGAATTAAAACTGATATTTGAGATAAGCCAGGCATAGCTGGAAAAGAGTAAGAGCTATGCTTTTATATTAAGAGGATCAATTCATAGCTAATTTTTGTGGTAATTTGTATTTTGGAGCTGGTCTTTCTTAATGCACTTATAATTATATTGTAGACAATGTTCAACAGACATTGCTAAACATGTGTGTATGCATATTTTTGGTTTGGAACGGTGTGCTATTATTGGGTTTATTATATTGGTAATATCTAATTAATAAAAATACTAACCTATAATGCAGTTATTCAAATTTGATGGAACAAAGTAATAAACACAGGACCATTTTAAAGATAAAAGAAGCTATAAATTGCTTTCTTATTCCTCTAAGATGGTTTAAGTAACAGAAAAATTGGTCTGGATAATATTTGTTGGCGGGCAGGGCGGTGGCGTAGTGGATAGCACGGCCACCTCACAAAAAGAAGGCCCCGGGTTTTTCCGGGCTCGGGAATCTTTCTGTGCGGAGTTTGCATGTTCTCCGCGCGCTTGCATTGGGTTTCCTCCGGGTACTCCGGTTTCCTCCCACAGTCCAAAAACATGCAGATTAGGTTGATTGGTGATTTTAAAGTGTCCATAGGAGTGAATGTGTGTGTGAATGGTTGTTTGTCTATGTGTTGCCCTGAGATGGACTAGCGACCCGTCCAGGGTGTACCCCCGCCTCTCGCCCTATGTGCGCTGGGATAGGCACCAGTAGACCCATGTGACCCCAAATTAGGAAATAAGCAGGCTGGATGAATGAATGAATGAATGAATGAATGAATGAATGAATGAATGAATGAATGAATATTTGTTGGCACCACAGATAAAATGAATGTTCTTAGACTTACTACTTAACCTGCTTGCCTGATCCTCATCAAAAGCTCCAGCACCTGAGTTCAAATCCTCCTAGAACCAATGCTATCTCTCCTCCCACACTCAAAGTGACCAACTGTTATTATCTGGCTCCCGTCTTGTTTCTCTGTATATACATTATAAATAAATATACACATAACAATGATAGTTTACACTTTAACTGCATTTATTGTGATACTAGAAAACATTAATAGAATAGACAAGTATTTGTAGAAAGAAATAAACTCTTTTTTTTCTGTAAGTGAAGCAGGGACACCTATAGCCAATCAATTTTTCAAGAGTACCTTCTTAGCAAAACATGTTTTATACTGCTCCTCATTTCATAAAAAGGTTTTTACATCTCACTCCAAAGCCAAGGTTGCCAGATAAAAGTGAAAATCACCAGACCAACTAAAGAGTAAAACCAGTGTTTAAATATTTAGTGTTTGTCCTGAAAAAAATGGATACACTGTTGTATACCTGTTGTGATGAATAGCATGCTAAATTTCATCAACCAGCATAATGCATTCTTCATGATGATGTGATCAAAAGCAAAATCAAGAACAGGAACATTTGGTTCAGAACCATTTTTTTAGTAATAACTTCTCAGGAACTTCTCTGCTTTATTCTGACCCTTTTTATAAAGCAGCATTTTTTTCTAATTGGAATAATTTATCAACAGACTGCTTTATAAAAAGGGTCAGAATAAAGCAGGAAAGACAAAACAAAATTCAACCACTAAGTTTTCAAGAATATGAAACAATAAAATACACTTGGGGTAAATCTATGCTAAAACTGTGTGACATAAAAAAGACAAGCATATAAATATTGCATAAGTCCTGATGCCTCACAGTAAGAAGTGCTGGAGTTCAATTCCTAGGCAGGGACCTTTCAGTGTGGTTTACATGCTCTATCGGCACATGCATGGTTTTACTTCAGGTCATCCAAAAACATGTATTTTAGGTTGATTGTGAGTTGGTTAACACGTATTTTAAGAAGAAGGAAGAGCATAGGGTGACGTATAAGAGTGGAAAAAGTTGCACACAGGTGGACTATATTTTGTGCAGGAGAGGTAACCTAAGAGAGACTGTTATGGCTTTGGAGTTTAGGAATAAGAGGAACAGAGAAAGGAAGAGAGAGAGGACAGAAAAGAGAAAGCTGAGCTGAAGCTGAAGGAGGAAGACTGCAGTGTGAGATTCAGAGAGGAGGGCAGTCAGGGGTTTGGTGGTGGTGAAGTGATAAAGGAGATAGCTAGCCAAAGCTAAGAAAAATGCTGTTGAGGAGCTGTATGAGAAGTTGGACACTAAGGAGGGAGAAAAGTATTTGTACCGGTTGGCCAGGCAGAGAGACAGAGCTGGAAAGGATGTACTGAAAGAGCTGTAAAGGATACAGATGGAAATTTGTTGTATAGTAAGGAGTGTGTGTTGAAAAGGTGGAGAAAGTATTTTGAGCAGCTGATGGAGCTGATGAGCATGGAGATGTTTAGGAGAGATGGCAGTGGACTTTCTGACTAAATTGTTTAACGGGATTTTAGAAGATGAGAGGATGCCTAAGGAATGGAGAAGGAGTGTTCTGGTACAGATTTTTAAGAATAAGGGAGATGTGCATATGTGCAGTAACTACAGAGGAATAAAGTTGATCAGTAACAAATGAATTTATGGGAAAGATTAGTGGAAGCTAAGCTGGGAGAAGAGATGGCCATCTGTGAGCAACAGTGGTTTCATGCCAAGGAGGGTACTACAGATGCAATCTTTGCTTTGAGGATGTTGATGGAGAAGTATAGAGGAGGCCAGAAGGTGTTGCATTGTGTGTTTGTGGATCTTTAGAAAGCATACAACAGGGTTCTGAGAGAGGTGTTGTGGTTTTGTTTGAGGAAGTCAAGTGTAGCAGAGAAGTATATGAGGGTGGTGCAGGACATGTATAAAGACAGTTTGACAGCAGTGAGGTGTCTGGTCAGAATGTCAGACTGGTTCAAGGTGAAAGTGGGATTGCATCAAGGATCGGCTCTGAGTCCTTTCTTGTTTGCAGTGGTGATGGACAGGTAGACAGATGAGGTCAGACAGGAGTCTCCATGGATGATGATGTTTAGGGATGATATTGTGATTTGTGGTGAGAGTATGGAGCAGGTTGAGAGGAATCTGGAGAGGTGGTGGTACACGCTGGGGAGAAGGGGAATGAAAGTAAGTAAGAGTAAGACAGAGTACATGTGTATGAATCAGAGTGAAGGCAGTGGAGTGGTGAGGTTGCAGAGAGAAGAGGTAGTAAAGGTGAAGGAGTTTAAGTACTTTGGGGTCAACAGTACAAAGTAATGGAGAGTGTGTTAGAGAAGTGAAGAAAAGAGTGCAGGCAGGATGAATTGGGTGAAGTAGAGTACCAGGAATGATTTGTGATCAGTGAGTCTCTGCAAGTGAAATGGAAAGTTTATAGGACTGTAGTGAGACCTGCAAATGAGGAGCTGGAGGTGGCAGAGTTGAAGATGTTGAGATTTTTATTGGGAGGGACAAGGACGGACAGGAATAGAAATTAGTTTATTAGAGGGATGCCGCTTGTAGGATCTTTTGGAGACAAGGTGAGAGAGACATGTTCAGAGGAAGGCCATGCAGTATACCGGTAGAAGAATGCTGAGAATAAAGGTTCCGGGCAAGAGGAAAAGAGGAAGACCAAGAAAGTGGTTTATGGATGTGGTGAGGGAAGACATACAGTTAGTTGTGATGAAAGAGGCAGATGTAGAGAACAGGGTAGTGTGGAGAAGAGCATTTCGCAGTGGCGACCCTTAACAGGAGCAGCCAAAAGAAGAAGAAGGTGATTGTGAGTTGGGATAGACTTCAACAGACCATGTGACCCAAAATTAGCAAATAAGTATTTATAGAAGAAAAATAAATGATGAATGAATGAATGAATGAATGAACAAAAAGCTTTCATATGAGACAAAGTGTATAAGAAATTTAAAAAAGTTGCATTTTCACGAATCCTCTCACTGACTCTGATCCAACTCCACCAGCATTATATTGCACTTTATGTTTTACTCTGCACGCTTTGACTTGGTGATCCTCTGCCCATCTTGATTTCTGAAAGGCACTGCCACTATGAGAAGTTCTTTTTATACACAATCATGTTGCCAATAGACCTAATAAGTTTCCAATTTGTCCTTCAGGTTTTGTATTATAATTGTACTTATTTCTATCGTTGGTATAAGTGGCAGTAGGTTACAGACAACAAAAGTTTTATACCATCCTGCTTTTAACGTTATTTTAGTCCTTTAGCAACCCTACAGTCTGAACCACTGTATGAAATCAAGTCTTACATATTAAAGCATAATCACAAATACCTTGTACATGACGACCCTTATGTACAAGCCAACTGATTCTGACTTGCTGCAAAGTCAGACCTTATAGACCTTTGGTTAAATAATAAAAAAGAGAATGTACACAGATTATATGTCAGAAAGATCAGAACAAAGTCAGAATTTAAGTAAAAAAGGTTTGTACCATAATGGTTATTGCTATTTATTCAGACACAGTTGAGTTTATAGTATGTGCAATGACAGAATGTCAACCCAACAATCAACATTAACTTGTCTTTTTGTATCACATCTGAAGAAAATGAATGTGGCAAGGTACATAAGTATTTTATGTCTATACTGTGCCCTGAGATGGACTGGTGACCTGTCCAGGGTGTACCCTCTGCCTCTTGCCCTATGTGTGCTGGGATAGGCGCAGCAGACCCTCGTGACCCCGGATTCGAGAATAAGCGGGTAAGAAGATGAATGAATGAATGAATGAATGAATGTCTATACTGCACAATCTGAGAAAACTAAAAGTTTAATCTCTTGCAGTTCTATAAAGTGCCTAAATAAAAAATAATAAAAGTGAAACATCTGTAAACTGTTATATATAAAGACGTATTTTGTCCTGAATAAAGGAAGGACATGTTGACAGAATTGTAATCGATGTGGCTGGCATGGCACCTGCTGGCATTTAAACTACAGAAATTTCTTTCACAGTTAACTGTGCTAAATGATGACTGCAAAAATGTCTTTAAAAACATTTCCCTGCCTATTCTACGCATGTGCTCTCATTTCAAAATTACCGTTCTTCCCTCGCAGCTACATAATCACACCATTTCTGCCATACCGCTTCACCACACTAATGCTGCAGAGCTTCCACACTCTGAGACTAAACTGACAAACAGATTAGGGCACGTCAGGTACCAGAATATTTAGCCAAGGTAGCTGGTGCTGAGCGGCCAACCACAACAGCAGTAAGCATTTAAACTGCCTAGCCGCTATTATGAAAATAACACTTTTGCGTAGGTGAGAGAAAGTAGATGGATAAACACCACTGCTGAACTCTTTTTCTTATTTATAAGATAATCTCTTGCACTCAGACACAGCAATGCACTAAAAACATGAATCTTGCTGGGTGACTTAAAGATCTTACAGTTCACAGTGTAGTGCATTTTGTCTGTTTAATCATTTACTCACTTTTTCCTGAAGGTTGTTTTTGCTTAAAGTCTGTAAAACTTTTTTACATGATCATAATGCAATAGATAGGGAAGTGCATTAAAGCCATGTCAGCAAAATGCAACTGTGCATGTCGATACCGGCACCACAACACACTATACTAGAGTTTACTATACAGGTGCTGGTCATATAATTAGAATATCTTAAAAAAAATTTATTTCAGTAATTCCATTCAAGAAGCAAAACTTGTATAATGTAAACATACATTCCACACAGACTGATATATTTCAAGTGTTTATTTCTTCAGTATCAGAAAATTAGTATATTGTGAAAAGAGTCAGTATTGAAGACACCTGGTGCCACACACTTGTCAGCTAATTAACACCTTTAAATGGTCTTTCAGTCTAGTTCTGATTTGGCAGTTGTCCAAACGATGACCATTGACACATTGCACAAGGGGCAGAAGACAGAAAACGACATTTCAAAAGAGGCTGGCTATTCACAGAGCTCTGTGCCCAAGCACATTAACAGAGAGGCAAAGGGAAGGAAAATATGTGTTAGAAAAAAATGGTACAAGCAATAGGAATAATCACACCCTGGAGAGAATTGTGAAACAAAACTCTTTCAAAAATTTGGGGCAGATTCATAAAGAGTGGACTGCAGCTGCAGTCAGTGGTTCAAGAACCACTATGCACAGATGTATGCAAGACATGGGTTTCAGCTGTCGCATTCCTTACATTAAGACACTCTTGAACAATAGAAAGCGTCAGAAACACCTTCTTGCCTGGACTAAAGACAAAAGATTCTCCAAAGTTATGTTCTCTGATGAAAGTAAATTTTGCATTTCCATTGTAAATCAGGGTCCCAGTGTCTGGAGGAAGAGAGACACATAATCCTTGTGGCTTGAGGTCAGGTGTAAAGTTTCTACAGCCAGTGATGGTTTCCGGTGAGATGACATTTGCTGGTGTTGGTCCAATGTATTTTCTGAAGTCCTTGGTCAATGCAGATGTATTATACCAGGAGGTTTTAGAGCACTAAATGATTACTGCTGCTGACCAACTTCATGAATGAGCAGATTTCATTTTCCAAAAGGACTTGGCACCTGCACACAGTGCCAAAGCTACCAGTACCTGATTTAAAGACTATAGTATCTCTGTTCTTCAGAGTTGAAGGTGCTGAGATTTTCATTGGGTGTGACAAGGATGACAGGATTAGAAATGGGTTTATTAGAGGGACGGCACATGTAGGATGTTTTGGAGACAAGTTGAGTGAGGCTAGGTTGAGATGGTTTGGACATGTGCAGAGGAGGGACATGCAGTATATTGGTAGGAGAATGCTGAGG
>JAOTRA010081273.1:0-12896 GCA_026260255.1 Pseudolaguvia tuberculata | reverse complement strand
CATATCTTCCTTCACCACATCCATAAACCTCCTCTTTGGTCTTCCTCTTTTCCACCTGCCCGGCACCTCCATCCTCACCATTCTACCAATATCCCCTGCACGCTCCAAACAGCTATCTGCTCCAGTTAGGTTACCTGTTACACTGGATCTAGTCCCCAAATCCGAATTGATGCAAGTGGGGTTTTCTAAACTGCCAGAGATAGAGAAACCTGTGTTTGTGTTTGTCCCAACCATATGTGTTCAGCCTGCTCCGAGAAACCCAGACCTCCTGGTTCTGCCCCAACCAAAGTAAGCTCTTCACTCCACCCAGTTTCTCCAGAAATATTTTTGATGGTGCGAGTGCGGCTACGCTTCATGTGTCTCGTATCTTTCCTGAGCTTGTGAACTCGTGGTCAGCATTAAAAATAATTGACGGAAGACTGGTTAATCGAATAAAAATCCCATGCATGCCGTGCAGTCCTGTACTCTGCATTTCAGTAATAGACAGTTAGCAAAATGGTACTGAGATTTCTAAATGCATCGAATGCCTTACTAAGGAGATGGAACAAAAAGATGCAAGAACATGTTGTTTCACATAGGAACTGCTCCCAAAACACAGATAATTCTGGGGGAACCTGACCTGACCTGACCATGACGAGAAGGGGGAGCCTGACCTGACCTAAGCATGATGAGAAAAGAGGAACCTGACCTGACCTGAACATGGTGAGAAAGGGGGAACCTGACCTGAACGTGGCGAGAAAGGGGAACCTGACCTGAACGTGGCGAGAAAGGGGGAACATGACATGACCTGAAAGGGGGAACTAGAGCATGATGAGATAGGGGGAACCAGAGCATGACAAGATAGGGGGGACATGCGAACAAGCTGAACATGGAACTCGAAAAACCTGAACATGGAACACCTGAACATAAAAAACCTGAACATGAAATAACCTGAAAATGAAATAACCTGAACATGAATTATAAAAAAGGCAACAACTAATTTTTAACTAATAATTAAACTTGGTTGGATCATTCTGTCAGAGTTGGTGGGGGGAGCAGGATCAAGAATATAGAGCGCACTCAATACACGAAAATACGTGAAGAAAAAAGGCAAGAACAAAACCTGAGATGACAAGACAAGACGAGACAAGTCGAGATCATGAACTTAAACTTGAACTTGAGCGTGGAACAAAAGACATTCAAGGAAAAAGGCGAAAATGATCCAACGGCCCCTAGGAGAAAATTGCCGGCTTATAACACAGGCGAATCAGCGCTAGACGAGATTCAGCTGCGCTACCATAGTGATGCAGGCCCTACTGTTTGTTGGCAGACTTGTAATTTTCCATTAAAACCAAGCATAAAATGATTTTTTTAATAGAATACTCATCCTATTAAAACCTGAGTCCCCTTTCTTTCTTCTCGCGACACGCATACCAGCGTGTCGCTTTGAATAATGCGTCATCGCCCTGGAGCCATTCCGTTTCCAGGACGACGACGGTACGGAAAGGGGGCGTGGCACAGCCGACTTCCTTACAGTAGCCCCCCCCCCTGAAACCAACCAAAGCACAAAAGGTAAACCCCTCTCCTGTCCGACACACCAAACCCGGTACACAAAACAAGGGAGAGACAGACACCCAAGGAACCCACGAAGCCCATGGAGGAAACTCAGTAACGGCAGCAGGGGCCAGAGGAAACTCAGTAAAGGCCGAAGGGGCCTCAGGAAACTCAGTAAAGGCCAAAGGGGCCTCAGGAAACTCAGTAAGGGCCGAAGGGGTCTCAGGAAACTCAGTAAGGGCCGAAGGGGCCTCAGGAAACTCAGTAAAGGCCGAGGAGGCCTCAGGAAACTCAGTAAAGGCTGAGGGGGCCTCAGGAAACTCAGAGGGACCTAAAGGGGCCCAATGAGACTCAGTAAGGGCCAAAGGGGCCCAAGGGGACTCAGTAAGTGCCAAAGGGGCCTGAGGGGACTCGTTAAGAGCCAAAGGGGCCCGAGGGGACTCAGTAAGAGCCGAAGGGGACACTGAGGGATCCGAAGGGGAAACTGAGGGATCCGAATGGGACACTGAGGGGACCGAAGGGGACAATGCAACCTCTGAGGGGACCGAAGGGGACAATGCAATCTCTGAGGGGACCGAAGGGGACAATGCAACCTCTGAGGGGACCAAAGGGGACAATGCAAACTCTGAGGGGACCGATGGGGACAATGCAACCTCTGAGGGGACCAAAGGGGACAATGCAAACTCTGAGGGGACCGAAGGGGATAATGCAAGCTCTGAGGTGACCAAAGGGGACAATGCAAACTCTGAGGGGACCGAAGGGGACAATGCAAACTCTGAGGGGACCAAAGGGGACACAGCAAACTTTGAGGGGACCGAAGGGGACAATGCAAACTTTGAGAGGACTGAAGGGGACAATGCAAACTCTGAGGGGACCGAAGGGGACACAGCAAACTCTGAGGGGACAGAAGGGGATACAGCAAACTCTAAGGGGACCAAAGGGGACAATGCAAACTCTGAGGGGACAGAAGGGGACAATGCAAACTCTGAGGGGACCAAAGGGGACAATGCAAACTCTGAGGGGACCAAAGGGGACAATGCAAACTCTGAGGGGACCGAAGGGGACACGGTAAGGGTCGAAGGGGCCCAGAGGGGGCCTGAAGAGACAGGGGGGAACCCTGAAGGGACAGAGGGGAACCCTGAAGGGACCGCGAGTTGCCGTTAATGAACCAAGTGGGACTCTGGGGGCTTGGCTGGAACCGAGGGAGACTCGAGAGGGTCCGAGGGATCCAAAGGGGACACTGAGGGATCCAAAGGGGACACTGAGGAGACCAAGGGGGACACAGAGGAGACCGAGGGGGACACAGAGGAGACCAAGGGGGACACAGAGGAGACTGAGGGGGACACAGAGGAGACCGAAGGGCACACTGAGAGGGACCCTGAAGAGACAGAGATGGACCCTGTAGGGACAGAGATGGACCGTGTAGGGACAGAGAGGGACCCTGTGGGGACAGAGAGGGACCCTGTAGGGACAGAGAACAAAGACAACAACACAGGGGACACCGAAGACACAGTCCATAGTTCGTGTAATGAAGACGGCGAAGACGAAGGCTCTGTGACGGATGAAGGCGAAGAGGCTGTCACAGGCGCAGACACAGGCGAAGACACAGGCGAAGACACAGTGGGTGCTGGTGCAGATACCGATGGAAGCTCATGTGTAGGCGCTGTCTTCGGGGACGCCTTTACTAGTGTAACCTCCTCAAATTCGGGGGCAAACCACTCCAGAAGCCGGGAGAGAAGGAAGTCATCATCCCAGTTAAGCCGCTGCTCAATGTCCCACACTGCGGCCAAATGCAAAAAACCAAAAGCGCACTTCTGGCGTGAGGAGGAAAAGGCGTGGGAGTGACCCAAAAAATACTTGCGGCATTGAGCAATAAATTGTGGGCACTGATTGGGATCACCGTTAAATTTCCCCGGTGCTTCAGCAGGCGAAGGCGGGGCTAACACATGCAAACACAGTGGAGCAAGCGGGGGGCAAGCACGGCGAGGAAACCCCACCGCTCGAGTACCGCTGGATCCATATTAGGCGAGTTATTCTGTAATGGGTTAATCATACTCGGATCCATGGTGCAGTTTACTCCTTTATTAATTAACGTAAATAAGAACTTAAACCAAAATAAACCCGGGGAACTACTGTAGCCAAAACGAACATAAACAAAACACTCAAGCAGTAACAAAAACTATAATGTCCTCGGTGGGAACCACAGTACTTAGCTTTGAGTGAAATGTTCATAAACCCAGTCAAAGGCAGTTCCGTGCGTGCTGATAGCAATGAGGCTAAAGCCAGTACAAAAACAATAACTCGCAACACGCATACCGGCGTGTCGCTTTAAATAATGCGTCATCGCCCTGTAGTCATTCCGTTTCCAGGACGACGACGCTACGGAAAGGGGGCGTGGCACAGCCGGCTTCCTTACAGCTACGTCTAATATGTATATGTTATAGTTAGTTTATGATTAGTTTTTCATCAAAACTATATATCTCTTATTGTACACGCATATTTGCTCACGCCGCCCTTATTTCTAAGCATTTTTCCAACACTATTTCCCCCGTCTGGAACTCTAGAGTTCCAAATAATCAAATTAAATAATCAGAAAAAGAAAAAAGGTAAAATTAGAAAATGAAAAACAAGTAAAACCAATGAAAAATAAATTTAACCCAATTAAAACCAAAAAAGAAAACTTCCAAAACCAAAAAATAAAACATTCAATTCAATCAACATGCAAATCAACACTATTTCCCCCACAGTAAGGGTAATAAATGACTGCATTAGCCTGCTCATTCTCAAAAGGGTGAACTAGGAGTGGGGGAAAAACCCTCTCAACGTCAATTCTGAGGGAAAATTCCCACCCTGCCCGCAGTTTGCGCGACAGTGAGTGTGCTCACAAAGGTCACCTCGGTGATAAAGTATTTACATAGACATTTCAATAATTTAAACCAAGAAAAGATAAAAATGTAAAAGAAAAACAAAAACCATGAAAAGTGTACAGATGATTCGTGTTAGCAAAGTTTGTTAGCCACTTGTAAGCCTACCAGCACCAAGCGTGTGATGGCCTTATTTTGTAAATCCAGTAAGGTAGTGGAACACGCACATGTTTGCCTTGTCGTATAGCAGCCCATATCTTCTTGCAGAGTTGACGTTCATGACGCATGTATGCATGTACGATAGCGAATGTATCATCGCAGGTGTCTACTGGGTAGTACACTGGACTTCGAGACTGTTTCCGTAGCCATGACATTAGTATTTTTGACTGTGAGGACCAAAGTTTATATCCACAGAAGGACACTGTGATGACAGTAAAGTCTACCTGTTGTTGAATATGACGTGACAACAAAAAAGCATGTCCTCCATGGTTTCCATACGCATGTGCTGGAGAGATTGAATGTTTGTACTTCAAGACTTAGTCCTCTCTCCAGGTCATACGTATCTATCTGCTCATTGGTTACCCATACTCCATTGTATTTGATTATGTCGGCATGTTGAAAGATTGTGGATAAGGGCCATAAAGCCTCTGGTATAGTTTTCCATTGGAAACGCTCTTTATTAGGCGGATAGGAATACCACACATATGGCTCATTTCCATTATGCACTGGTTCGTCTACTATCATCTGACAGGCTTTACAGTTTCGAGTGAGAGAGAGTTGTCCTCAGCCACTCGGTATAGGTAACTGTCAGCGTGGGTGGGGGAGCAGGATCGGGAATAAAGAGCGCACCTAAACGCAGCATTGGCAGATTTAAGTTGTCCATTTATTAAGTAAAAAAAGGCAAAAATAAAAATAAAAAAAGACAAGATTTAAATCAAAGAGAAATATCGAAAACCGGACGTGACGAGACTTGACTGACGAGACGAGACTAGAACATGAACATGAGCCTGAAAAATATCGTTCAGAGCAAAAGGGAAAAAGGCGAAACGCGAGAGATAATCGAACGGAGGCCCAGGAGAAAGCTGCCGGCTTATAACACAAGCGAATCAGCGCAAGACGAGACTCAGCTGCACACCGGCAGCGCTCTGGAGACGCTCATTCCAGAGGAGGACGTGACAGTACTCTCCCCTCTATGAACGCCTCCAGGCGTTCCCCAAGGGACCCCTCCGGGAAAAAAGAGGAGCAAGACCGAGAACCAGGACATGAGAGAATGGAACCTGAAACCAGACGAGAAAAGGGGGAACCCGAACCTGACCTGAGCATGATGAGAAAAAGGGAACCCGAACATGATGAGAAAGGTGGGACCTGAACCTGACCATGACGAGAAAGGGGGAACTTGGACCTGCCCTGGACCTGATGAGAAAGGGGTAACCTGGACCTGATGAGAAAGGGGGAACCTGAACCTGACCTGACGAGAAAGGGGTAACCTGAACCTGACCTGACAAGAAAGGGGGAACCTGACCTGACAAGAAAGGGGGAATCTGAACCTGATGAGAAAGGAGGAACCTGAACCTGATGAAAAAAGAGGGAACCTGTGCCTGACCTGAACTGACCTGAGAAATGGGGAACCTAAACCCGACGAGAAATGGGGAACCTGGACCTGACCTGATGAGAAAGGGGGAACCTGGACCTTACCATGATGAGAAAGGGGGAACCTGGACCGGACCTGACGAGAAAGGGAAACCTAGACCCAGACCTGACCAGAAAGGGGGAACCTGAGCCTGACCTGAACTGATGAGAAAGTGGGAACCTAGACCTGACCTGAACTGACGAGAAAGGGGGAACCCAGACATGACGAGAAAGGGGGAACCTGACCTGAACGTGGCGAGAAAAGGGGGGAACCAGAGCTCAGCTGACCTCACCTGACATGATGAGGAAAGGGGGGAACCAAGGCTGACCTGACATGATGAGAAAAGTGGAGAACCTGCCCTGACTTGACATGATGAGAAAAAGGGGGAAACCTGACCTGACCTGACATGATGAGAAAAAGGGGGAAACCTGACCTGACCTGACATGATGAGAAAAAGGGGGAAACCTGACCTGACCTGACATGATGAGAAAAGGGAGAAACCTGACCTGACCTGACATGATGAGAAAAGAGGGAACCTGACCTGACCTGGTGAGAAAAGGGGAAAACCTGACCTGACCTGACATGGTGAGAAAAGGGGGAAACCTGACCTGACATGATGAGAAAAGAGGGAATCCTGACCTGACCTGATGAGAAAAGGGGGAAACCTGACCTGACCTGACCTGACAAGAAAAGGGAGAACCTGACCTGACAAGAAAAAGGGAGAACCTGACCTGACATGACTAGGAAAAGGGGGAACCTGACCTGACATGACAAGAAAAAGGGGGAACCTGACCTGATATGACGAGAAAATGGGGGAACCTGACCTAACATGGCGAGAAAAAGGGGGAACCTTACCTGACATGAGAAAAGGGGGAACCTGACCTGACATGATGAGAAAAGGGGGATCCTGACTTGACATGATGAGAAAAAGGGGGATCCTGACCTGACATGATGAGAAAAAGGGGGAACCTGACCTAATGAGAAAAAGGGGGAACCAGACCTAACATGACAAGAAAAGGGGGAACCAAACCTAGCATGATGAGAAAAGGGGGAACCTGACCTGACATGACATGAGAAAAGGGGGAACCTGACCTGACATGACATGAGAAAAAGGGGGAAACAGACCGGAACAGAACGAGGTCTCCTAGCCTCCGTGACAGGAACAGAACGAGGCCTCCTGGCCTCCGTGGCAGGAACAGATAGAGGCCCCCAGGCCTCCTCAGGAGCAGAACGAGGCCCCCAGGCCTCCTCAGGAGCAGAGCAACACTCCTTGACCACCTTCGGACCAGGCAGACGCTCCTCGACCACCTCCGGACCAGGCAGACACTCCTTGATCACCTCCGGACCAGGCCGACGCTCCTCAACCACCTCCGGACAAGGCAGACGATCCTCAACCACCTACGGACCAGGCAGACGCTCCTCGAACACCTCTGACCCCAACAGGCCCATCTCTGGGAGGTCCAGAAAGACCAGAGCCTCCACTGGGGTGAGGAAGTCGCGTGTGATGAGGAGATAAGTCAAAAGGTAGAGGAGGGCCTCCCTGAGATGTTGGTCCTCATCCCAGACTTGGGCTACCCAGTCCAGTGCCCTCCTCGTTAAGCTCACAAACACCAGCCCACACTTGCTCCTGGGCATGGTGTAATCGTGCGGCTGGGATAGAAAAAATGCAGCGCACTCCCGCACGAACCTACGGCACTTACCGCAGCAGCCGTCATATCTCCGCGGGAATGCGATCGGGGGTGCGAGCTTGGTTGGATTATTCTGTCAGCGTGTGTGGGGGTGAGCAGGATCGGGAATAAAGAGCGCACATAAACGCAGCATTGGCGGATTTAAGTTGTCCGTTTATTAAGTACAAAAAGGCAAACATAAAAACAAAAAAAGACAACAAGATTTAAACCAAAGAGAAATACCGAAAACCGGACGTGACGACACTTGACTGACAAGACGAGACGAGAACATGAACATGAACATGAGCCTGAAAAATATCATTCAGAGCAAAAGGGAAAAAGGCGAAAGGCGAGAGATAATCCAACTGAGGAACAGGAGAAAGCTGCCGGCTTATAACACAAGCGAATCAGCGCTAGACGAGACTCAGCTGCGACCCGGCAGCGAGCTGGAGACGCTCATTCCAGAGGAATGTGACATTAACCTTCTGTGCAAGGCTCCATTTGGACACAGGCTCGCCTCAGAACGCGCTGTGGTCGGTGCTGTTTTCGGAACATCGGCACACTGCACAGAACACTTAGAGACACACAGTAGAGAACAGCACAAAAGAATACCATGTACACATGAAATCTTAATCTAATCTAAATAGCCAGGGAAGGTACTAACTATTTAATACATCAGTTTCTTAAGTTTAGCAATACACTTCTTCAATATTTACAGCCTAAATTATCATGCAGAACTTAATACAAATTGGGTGTTTCCAGGTCTACTACACCTTCTTCCACTACGTCTATAACGGGCAGAGTGTCTGGATTTGTCACATGCATAATAATATGTTGACCAACTAATGACTGAGTTATATTAACAATTATAGCATGTAGCAATTGAATTCCACAACAGCATATTACTGCAATTACCAAAAGTACTATAAGAATAGTTGCCCCTATTCAAGCAAGTCATGCCATCCAACTTGAGGAGAAAAGCCAGTTAAACCAACTTGGGTCTTTGTCTGCATTGTTCCTAACCATCTCATCTCTTTGAGCTGTCATCCTTTCCAATGGGTCCAGTTTGACCTGTATTCATTGGAACTATGGTACAGCAGTCCTCCTGAAACATCTGGCAAACTCCTTTTTCTGGTCCAAGCATCATATATAATGCAAAACGGTTTTGAACTGTCATCATGGTAGTGGCATGTAACTGTTCTGAGATCAGACCTAATGCAGCTATTTGTAAGAACTGAGACTCCGGAGGACCGCCTGCAGAGGACGCCCTCGCCCGAATACTAATGAATCACTTCCTGCTTGAGTCAATTGGGCATGGGCTCCCTATTTAAACAGGTCACCTTTTGGAGTCTAATCGCGAAGTATTGTTGCCATAGGCCTTTACCAAGCAGTTTACTACTATTGACTTTTGGACACCTCTTGGATTATTGGACTTTGACTATTCTTCTGCCTAACGTTTTGGATTCTGTTTGCCTTTTCCCTCTTCCTATCTTCCTGTTCTACTGCATTATGGGTTCATCTTATTACTCACAAGCTGCACCGTTACAGAATACTTCGCCAACGACGAATTCAGCAGCGATCAGAACCTTGGATGATCTTCTGGCAGCGCTGAACACACAAGCTCAGACCATCCGGGCCTTGCAGGAGCAGGTGAGTGCTCTGACCGCTGCCCCAGCTCAAGCTCCTCCAGCTCCCTCCCTCCAGAACCCCCGCCTACCTGCCCGATAAATTCAACGGAGATCCAGATTGATGTCGCGGCTTCATTCACCAATGCCGTATGTTTTTCTTTGAACAGTCTTCTAGATTCCCCATTTAGGGTAAAAAGTGCGCCTTTCTTATTTCATTACTCACAGAGCGCACATTGGAATGGGCTACTGCGGTGTGGGAGTCTGAGGAGAGAATGCGCCTACTGTGCCTGCGTCAAGGATCTCAGTCAGCCGCTGATTAAGCAATCGCGTTTCGCACACTACAGGGAAAAATTGGGAAAAATTGTACGGTGGTCTCAGAGGTGTGGTAAATCATGCATTCATGAAATCCAAAAGGACCGCTGTGCACCCTGTTTAAATATGTCTGTTTGCCTTGAGAACGTACCCTCATGCTATCGTGATTTGGCTAAAGTGTTTAGTAAGGAAAGGGCGGCTGAACTACCGCCCCACCATGATGTGTACTGCAGCATTCGTCTCCTAGAAAACACAACCCCCCCAAAGAGCCATATCTATCCCCTCTCTTAACCTGAAATGGAGGCCTTAGATCATTACATTGACGAAGCCCTAGCAGCCCTATCCTCTTCGCCTGCAGGTGCTGGATTCTTTTTCATAAGACAAAGATGGAAGCTTACGGCTGTGTATAGATTATAGGGGGCTGAATAGCATTATCATAAAAAAACACTATCCTCTGCCTTTGGTGCCGTCCGCTCTAGAACAGCTGAAGGACGCTCGCATTTTCACTAATCTGGACTTGCGCAGCGCTTACAACCTGGTCCGAATTCGCGAAGGGGACGAGTGGAAGACAGCCTTTGTCACCCCAAAGGGCCACTACAAGAACCTCGTCATGCCATAAGGTCTTTGTAATGCCCCAGCAATGTTCCAGTCATTCATCAACGATGTCCTACGCGATCTGCTCAATGTGTGTGTGATCGCGTACATAGATGATATCTTGGTGTTCTCACAGGATGAGGAACAGCATAAGAAGCACATCAAGATAGAGCTGGGTCGGGTCCAGGCTGTACAATATTGGCCTCGTCCACGATCAGTTAAGGAGTTGCAGCGCTTCTTGGGGTTTGCCAACTTTTATCGGCGTTTCATTCGAAACTTCAGCCTCACAGCCACCCCATTAACCTCTCTTCTTAAAGGGAAGCCTACTAAGTTAGCCTGGACTGATGCAGCTACTAAGACTTTTGAAACACTCAAACACAAATTCACGGTAGCCCTCACTCTCATGCATCATGACCCTGCGCTTCCATTTCTGGTAGAGGTGGATGCTAGTAACTGCGGGATTGGGGCGCCCTCTCTCACAGGCATGACCCGGTCGACCGCGACCGCATAAAAAAGAGCATCCTTGACCCCAGCCTGGTGGTGGCCCCAGTGTTATATGACTTATCCGAGGAGATTCGTGAAGCTAACGAGCGACTATGTACCAGCGCAGCGCACGAACCTGGGAAGGGGCGCATGTACAACTGCAGAGGGCCATACTCTCCCAAAAGCGACAAGCCAACAAGCAACGTCTACCAGCCCCCGCCTACCGGCCTGGCTGTCCACCAAACACTTGAGGCTTAAGCAACCGAGCAAAAAGTTGAGTCCGAAATATGTGAGTCCCTCTTCCCCGTACTCACAAGCTGCACGGTTATACTATTGTATGATTAATGAAGCACTGTTGATTGTACCATATGTAACTAATCCATCTAACATTGCGTGCTACTTGGACATGTGGGAAAAAGAAAATCCATGCTCCAGATGAATAAAGTCTTTGTACAAAGTGTCCTTCTGGAACACCTACAGGTATGCCTCTCCAGTCAACATATATGTTAGGGTCTGGTCCCCATTTTTACCTCGTTTTAAATACTTATTGTATGTAAGATTGCCCCCTATGTCCCGAATTAAAGTAGCTACTTTTTCCACACTTCTTTTGCCTCTAGTATTGGTTGTAAGTTTAGGGTGAATGTTGGGTAATGGTGTCAATAATTATGCAATTTTCTCTTCATCTAGTGGAAATACAGTAAGTCTTCCTTCCAAAACTACTGGAGCACATGTCCCATGCCAAAGGGGTGGGAATACTTGCATTAATACTTTACCCCCACAATACCAAAATACATCAGCTATGGGCAGTGTACCTGCTCTTAGACTTGGTATAGGTAATCTGGTTACTTGACGTTCAACTTTGGTAGTATTACATTTTGATTTAAACTGTATTGCAAGACATCTCTTAGTCAACATTTCTTCGTAAGCTTCATTAGGGAGAGATCCTTCAAACCTATTTACTTGGGATTGGATGCATAAGGGCTGTTTTTGAACGTGGATGTTTTCATTGTTTTGTGTGCTAGCTGGTTGAAATGCTCATGCTGAGCTATAGTTTTTCATCCATTGTGCTCTATGAGACTTGGCGGCTGATCCTAGGGGGCAAAATGCCGGGCACAAGTTATCGATATCGATATCGGGCTGCTACATTATTTTAGGCCACGCGTTGGCATTACCCTTAGTGGGCTATGATCACGTCTATGACACACTACACGTGATTTTTTTAGTTATTTGTTGTGTGGAATCATGTAACCATTTCTTATAAAGATTGGTATCTATTTGTGCTGCTTTCTGCATTGTGGAGACCATATCAATTGAGTTGACATTCATTAATCTGACTATCTTAGAAGTAAGCCAGTCGTCTCCCCATTTTGGTAACTTGGTCAATGGTTTACATACACCTCCATTTGCAGGAGTACATTTAGCCCAAAAATCCATTATGATTTGTTGCACACCCCTCCCTTCTTGCCATTGTGATGGGTACATTGTTACATTAATTTGTTTGTTATAAATTGTATTTTTAAATGTTTTCTATTTTTCTACCCCAAAGTTCCATAGGGGAAGGATGGTCTTAGAAGTGTCACTCATTGGATGTCCTGTTACTATTACTGTCACGTCCTCCTCTCATTTGAGCGTCTCCAGCGCGCTGCCGGTGTGCAGCGGCGTGCGCACGGTCTTGGCTGCGCTTGTGCGCGCTCGTGTGTGTAAGCGCGCGCGCAGCTGAGTCTCGTTTAGCGCTGATTCACCGGCATTAAAAGCCGGTGTTTATCCCCTTAGGATCGTTGGATAATTTTTTCGTGTTACTAAATGTATGTTGTTCATGCCTAGTTGAAGTTCAAGTTCCAGCCCATGTTCTCGTCTCGTTCCCGTTTCGCCCCGTTCCTGCCTTTTTTTTCTGTTTCGGTATTTACTTTAGTTTAAAAATTTTCCTTATTTTTGTTTGCTTTTGCTTGTTGTCTTTTGTCTTTTTTTTAATAAAATGGAGAAAATCGACTTGCCTATCCTGCACTTGTGGGTGCGCTTCTCTTTCCCGATCCGGCCCCCCCCCCGCGATGTGACAGAATGATCCAACCAGGATCGCACCCAGCGGATTGGCGGCAGCCCCCTCCCCGTCGCATTCCCACGGAGATATGACGGCCAACGCGGCGAGTGTCGTAGATTCGTGCGGGAGTGCGCGGCATTTTTTTTA
>JAOTRA010081249.1:0-12901 GCA_026260255.1 Pseudolaguvia tuberculata | reverse complement strand
GAGGGAAGATATGCAGGTAGTTGGGGTGAAAGAGGCAGATGTAGAGGACAGGGTAGTGTGGAGAATAGTGATCCGCTATGGCGACCCCTAACGGGAGCAGCCAAAAGGGGACGAAGAAGAACCGTTACAGGAGAAGATTATAGTATACTGTTATAATTAGTATAAGTATTATATTATAGTCATTAATAAAAGCTTATTAAAAGTTAATTCATTAATTCATCTTATTACCCGCTTATTCCCTAATTCAGGGTCACAAGGATCTGCTGGCGCCTATCCCAGCGCACAAAGGGCGAGCCGCGGGGGTACACTCTGGATGGGTCGCCAGTCCATCACAGGACCACACATAGACGAACAACCATTCACACACACATTCACTCGTACGGGCAATTTAGAATCACCAATCGACCTAGTCTGCATGTACTGTGGGAAGAAACCGAAGTACCCGGAGGAAACCTACGGGGTGAACATTCAAACTTCGCACAGCAATATTCAATTCAATTCAATTTTATTTGTATAGCGCTTTTTACAACAGTTATAGCCTCAAATCAGCTTTACAGAATAAATAATAAATAGATGAATAAGTTTGTCCCTGATGAGCAAGCCGCGGGCGACAGTGGCAAGGAAAAACTCCCTAGAGTGGGATTAGGAAAAAACCTTGAGAGGAACCAAACTCAACAGGGAACCCATCCTCATTTGGGTTGAACAGAAATTAATGAATTAATGCATGTGTGTATGTGTGAGTGTAAACAGTTCTGGTTGGCTGGAAATGGGATAACGTCTGAAGTCATCGCGGGAATGTGATTACCAAGCCGATACACAACGCTCCCGATCCAACGCGGTGGGCCGGCACGTATACCTCGACAGAAGGGGGGAGGGGGGTGGAGAGAAAATGGTTCTATACTGTATAAATGTTATTGAGGTTGTAAGATACTGATAGAGTTCAGTGCAGGAAAGGGCTCCGGCCAAACTAACTAACACAGCCTAACTAAAAGGAGAACCAGAGGGAGGCACAGACATGAGGGATCCCTGATTTGTAAGGCAACCAGACCACCACCAAAGACAACTGAGTGATGAGTGAGAGTGTAGATGACAGCATCCACCAGCATCAGATCACCATAATATTCAATATCTATGAGTCCCCTCGGTCTGCTCCTTTATCTAAAGAGAACTAACACTGAAATGCCTGAATAAATAAATGGGTCTTTAATCTAGACTTAAATATTGAGACTGTGCCTGATTCTCGGACATAAACTGGTAGACTATTCCATAACTTTGGGGTATTATACGAAAACGCAAGTGGGCGTGGATAGAACAGGGGTGATATGTTTGCATCTCTTGGTCCTAGTAAGGACTCTTGCTGCTGCGTTCTGAACTAACTTAAGTTTATATTACAATAATCCAGCCTGGACATGATGAAGGCATGGACTAGTTTTTCTGTATCATTTAGTGGCAGATTATTCCTAATTTTAGCGATATTCCCAAAGTGAAAGAATGCTATTTTAGTAATATTATCTATATGGGCATTAAAGGAAAGATTGGAATCTAAGATCACACCCAAGTCTTTGACTGTTGCACTTTATGCTACAGACAGACTGTCTAATGTTAAAGTGAAATCAGAAAACTTCTCTGGCTACCGGCGGTCCCAGTAAAAGAACCTCTGTTTTTTCTGGATTTAGCAGCAGGAAGTTGCTTAACATCCAGTTTCTAATGTCATTAACACATAATTCTATTTTATCTAACTGACGTTCCGCATCTAGTCGAGCTGAAATGTCCAACTGTGTGTCATCAGCGTAACAGTGGAAGTTTACATCATGTTTACGGATTAAGTTCCCGAGTGGGAGCATATATAATAAAAATAGTAGGGGACCGAGCCCTGGGGAACACCACACTTAAGGTGTGAGCACTTCGAGTGGTCACCATTTAAATCTACAAACTGATAGCGGTCAGTTAAATAGGACCTGAGCCAGGCAATATATTTCTGATTTCAGAGATTTAAAAAATTTAGCTGTCACAGAAAAAACATCAGAATACATTTTTGGCGGCATAATGGTTAGCATGGTCGTCTTACAGCAACAAGGTCCCAGGTTCGATCTGTGCTGAACTTGCATGGGTTTTGTCAGGATACTCTGGTTTCCTCCCACAGTCCAAAAACATTAAGTTGGTTGATGATTCTAAATTATATGGGAGTGTGTGTGATTGTCTAAATGTGGTGCTGTGATGGAATGGCGTCCTGTCCAGGTTGTACGCCTGCCTTGTGGGCTGGGATTTGGTCCAGCAGACCCCCGTTACCCGGATCAGAATCGGGTTAGAAGATGAATGAATGAATGAATGAATATTTGTAAATGTAAAATGAAAATGGTCTATAATAATAGCACTGAACAGAAAGTCGCAGGTGTTTGAGATCATCACTCTGGGATCTGAGCAGGTTGCTGTCCCTCCCTTGTCTAACCTGAGAGACCGGAACCGATACATACACACACACACACGTGTCGCCGTGGGAAATCGTCACCGTAGACTGCAGTGCGCATGCGCATCACGTTGCCAGGGGAATCGTGAAGGCGGTCGTGCGCACCTGTTCGTTATCAGAAGAAGGACGTTCTGTATAAAAGTAATAAACGATGTCAGGGTTTGAGTCCAATCCGTTCGCGAGTCCTTTGGAGGTGAATCCATTTCAGGTATGAGCTTTAAACGTATTGAAATTCGAGAAGTACTGTTTATTTATGGATGTGAAACTCTTACCGTGTTAAACCTGTTTGGTTGGTTCTTTTCATACGGCCTACTTTGATTGACAGCCGGTCGGACCAATCACAGTGAAGTATACTAAAAAATAACCCGGTGGCGTACATAGGACGTAGGAGTGTTTTGTTCTATAAGTAATAAATTAAGTATAATTTAACTTTTAATTGTAGAAACAAATTAGTTTTAATAGAGTTAATGTTTTTAGCTTAGGATCCGTCCAGACCCCGTTTCATAGCATAATTAAATATGTAGGATGAAGCCTAGCTCAGGTGTTTGTGCCATATTGTTATGCCTGTTCTTTCTGTGCAATTTTCGCACCAATTGTTTTTTTTTTTTTGTGCTTGATAGGATCCCTCAGTGACCCAAGTAACAAACCCAGCAAGAGATGACGTCATAGAGGAGTTTAACCCCTTCTCATCCAAAACCCAGGTGAGGCTGTGAATAATAATCACACACTCGGAGGGTGGTGGTGGTTTGAACATCACCTCACAGGTGCTGGCGTTTGCATGTTTTCCCAAGCTTGTGTGGGTTTTCTCCTGGTACTCCGGTTTCCTGGTTGGTGGTTGTTCTCCTTTCGGTTGCTCCTATTAGGGGTCGCCACAGCGGCTCACTTTTCTCCACACTACCCTGTCCTACCGCTGCCTCTTTCCTCCCAACTACCTGCATATCTTCCCTCATCACAGCTGTAAACCTCCTCCTCTTTTCCTCCTGCCTGGTACCTCCATCCTCAGCAATATAATTGTACATTATGTTGATTTGGAGATTTCTAAATAGCTGTTTCCACATGCTCACTTGTTGCCATTACTCTGTGACTGGCAACATGACCCCTATTGGTGCTGAGATGTGTGCTCCAGAATTAATGATTTGAAAATATACATCTGCTGACCTTTTAAAAAGAAACTTTTTTTCTGACTGCACATGTTTGGTCGGTATTGATTGGGCAGGTAAAAGAATGGCTTAGATGAGCAGATGATCCGGTTGTATGGTGACTGTGTACCACTGCTTCCTCAAATCAAGAATGTCTGTTTCCTTCCTGTGCTTGCATGGTGGGTTTAATACCAAAGTCACCCAAAACAATGTTTTTTAATTGCAGGAATTGGTTGAGAGCCTTGGTCATGCTGGGAATCTTTAGGTTAGCACTTTAATTAGTAATTTTAGTTTATGACTTTTTTTTTTGGTTTCTTTAGTCAGAACTATAACTTTTTTTTTTTCCGTGAAATGTATTGTACTAAATGCTGGATTGTGCGGTGACGGTGGTTAGCAAGAAGGTCCTGCACTTGATTCCGATGCAAGAGGTTTGAGTTTGCAAGTTCTACCAGTGTGTTTTTTCTCTGGGTACTCCAGTTTCCTCCTACATTACAAAAACACATACAATAGGTTAATTGGTGATTTTGTGAGTGGTTGTTCGACTGTGTGGCCCAGGCTTGGTGACCTGTTTGTACCCTTGCCTTTCACCCTACATGCTGTGGGATAGTCTTCAGCAGACCCCTGTGAACAAATATCGATGCCTCGTCTGATACTGATATTCACTCAGTAATAAGTTATATTCATGGTAAGCATCGGTGACATGAATAGTTTTTGATATTTTTATTTATATATGCGCTCCTACCAAACCTGGATTTTAAACCTTTGCAGACACTGATCGTTTACATAAACAGTCTAATGTATGGGAAATTTGGCATTTGTTCAGACTACAAATCTATTTCACATAAAATATCAAGATGTCAAAATTAGTTTCTAAAGCTGTGAAGGAAAGAATATAAAGTGAGACGTTTTCTTTTCTCTGAAACTGGGTTGTGTCTGGGAGAACTATTAGAGTTAAGGTGTGTTGGAACAGATAAAAAGAAATGACGTTGAATGGAAAGGGGTAGGCCCCGCACTGCACACCATGACTTTTATACAGCAGACAGTTTGAGACACTGGACAGGTTTCAGCAAACTCGTTAGTACAGCTCCTCAGGACGAATGTGGACATGAAGAAACCTGTCCAATGATTATTAATATTAATCATTTCAATGAAATGGTTCATGTAACAGTAGAAATTGTAACATTTATAAAATATAGCTCTTTAAACTACTGAACATCCAAAACAGACTTTACAGAAAGATATTTTCATATACTGTCTTATTTACTTGCTGCTATCTGATTGGCTCTTAAATCATTGGATGCAGCTTCTAGTTTCATTGTTTCACGATCACCATGCATTCATCTTCTATACCTGCTCATTCCTTATTTCGGGAGCACAGGGTCCTGCTGAAGCCTATCCTAGCTCTGTGAAGGGCGAAAGGCTGAAGGGCTACACCCTGGACAGGTCGGAAGTGCATCACAGGAACTCTGCACAGAAAGACCCCTCCCTGATTACTTGTCTATTTATACTTTTTCTCTCTTCCCTCTTTAGGATAATGGAACTACAATCCCTTTCTCAGCTGGATCTCAGCCTGCTGTTCTACAGCCCACACTGGAGCCCAGTCCTCAGGTTTGTTCGCTACACTTTCTCCTCAATATAAACTTGAGATGAATCATATAAAGCGACTTCTGTTATGAGTTTTCCACCAGTTCTACCAATAAAACACTCAGCGGTGTGGAAGCATAAGCCTTATCTCATGTTCTTTTACATTAGACATTTTATTCTATCTATTGCACAGAAGCTTCATAAACCGATTAATAAAGTATTAAAAAGAGCGCTTTAACAGACCTTCTGTCTGAGAACGTTTCTCACCCTCTGCTGTTTGGTTGTGTGATGTGAAGACTATGGCGGCGGCTGCACAGGCTGAACTCCTGAAACAGCAGGAGGAGTTAGAGAAGAAAGCAGCTGAGCTCGATCGCAAGGAGCAGGAATTGCAGTACCAAGACACAGCCAGAGGTGAGACATTCTGGTGAATGGATGGGTGGAGTGAGTATTGGTGGATAGATGAGTGAATGGACTGATTGACAGATTGATGCATGGATGAATGGAATAAGTTTTATCGGTGGATGGATGGATTAAATGGTTAGGTAGACAGACAGACAGTTTTTCTAATTGAGACTAACCTTGTGGTTACAGGTAAAGAAAACAACTGGCCTCCCCTGCCAAGGTTTTTCCCAATCAAGCCTTGTTTCTATCAGAATTTTGAGGAGGAAATTCCACCAGAATACCAGAGAGTCTGCAAGATGATGTACTACCTCTGGATGTGTATGTTAATTTCCTTTCTGTCTTTAACCTTCATAGACCGACTAAAAGACCAGAGAATGTTTTAATAATATAGAACTTCTAGTAGTAAGGTGTTAGTCACCTTTCCAGATGTTTGAGAGGGAGTAAACAGCTGGAATAAAATGTTTAAATTACGTAGGGTTCTTTTAAATGTGTTCACAATTTATATAAACCCATACTTGCTTGCTATTCCTGTGCTTGGGTGGGTTTTCCCTGAGTACTCTAGTTTCCTCCCACAGTCCAAAAACATGTACAATTTGTGACAAATTGCTCATGGGAGTTAGCGCGTTTGTGATTGTTTGTGTGGCCCTGAATTGGACTGGCGACCTGTCTAGGATGTACTGCTGCCTTTCCCTCAGTGTGCGTTGGGATGGCTTCCAGCAGACCTGTATGACCCCGAATCAAGGAATAAGCGGATGGATGAATTAGTTTTTAAGCATTATATGTATAGAAAATATATTTATCAATAATTTTAGATTTGGAAAAAAACCCAGATTTGATCCACTACATCTGGAAGATTAAATGTTTAATATTTATGGTTTGTACATGTTTAAGTCTCAATGTTTCTAGTTGATTAATGACTAAATCTGTCCTCTGAATCTCGGTTCTCTGTAGATCACTGTGTGACTCTCTTCTTGAACCTGCTGGCATGTTTGGCACTCTTTCTTGTGAGTATGCAGAACGGTGTGGACTTTGGCCTCTCCATCCTCTGGTTTGTTCTCTTTAGCCCCGCTGCTTTCGCATGCTGGTACCGGCCGGTGTATAAAGCCTTCAGGTTGGTCTGAAGCTTTAAATCTCACAACAAACGGATCATGAAAATAATAGTGCGGCACAGTGGCGTAGTGGTCTGCACTTTTGCCTCACAAGTCTCTTGTTTAATTCCCAGGCAGGGGTCTTTTTCTGTGCTTGTGTGGGTTTTCTCCAGTTTCCTCCCACAATACAAAAACGTATGCATTAGGTTAATGAGTGACTAAATTACCCATCAAGGTGAGCAAGTATGTGTGGCCCTGAGATGGACTGGCAATTTTCTGTGCGCTTGAATAAGCTCCAGCGGACCCACATGACCCTGAATTAAGTAATAATCAAGTTAGTATATGAAATTATTATTGGCCATACGAAGAACATTTTAGTCCAGTTTTTATTTTTTTATTTTAAAAGCCAAAGGCATAGAGGTGGCTTAATGGTTAGCACAGTTGCCTGACCGAAAAGGTCACGGGTTTGATTCCTGGGCAGGGGGGTCTTTCTTCCTGGAGTTTGCATGTTGTCCCCATGCTTGTGTGGATTTACTCCAGGTACTCTGGCTTCCCACAAGCCAAAAACGTGTATTTTGGGATAAGAAAATTATGGTTATAAAGTCACCATGACAAGTTGTCATGTAACTTAACTGCAAACCAACAGTTACAGGTAAATATCCCAGGGCACATAGGGTGACAGCCAGGGGTACACCCTGAACAGGTAACCAGTCAATAACAGGGCCACATTGACAAACAACACATGTACTCACTCCTATGGGCAATTTAGAATCATGTACATTTTTTTTGGACTGCAGGAGGAAACCAGAGTACCTGGAGAAAACATACACTGGGGAGACCTAGCAAACTCTGCCTAGAAAATGCCCTTTGCCAGGAATCAAACCTGGGACTGGGACCTTATTGCTGTGAGGTAACCATGCTAACCACTACGCCACCGCATTATACCAGGTTGAGTTTTTAAATGTATGAACTGCTGGTTGGAAGATTGTAGATTTAGTTCCCAGCACCACCAATCTGCTTCTGCTGACTGTAAACTGCTTTGATAAATATAAGTAACTCTGGATAAGAGCATCCTCCAACTAATCAGAAACGGATTTGTTGTAAATGGAGTGTTTAATACTTTGGTGCAGCAGAAATGCATGTCATGTGACTGTTTTTCACAGATCCGACAGCTCCTTCAGTTTCTTCTTTTTCTTCTTCATCTTTGCCTTCCAAGTGGTGGTGTACATCATTCAGAGTGTCGGCATCCCCAACTGGGGAAACAGGTAACTATGCTCACCGCTATTAGATGAGTGTGTGTTGGTATACTGCAAAATGTAAACAAATAATTATATTGAAGAAATTCACTCACTCCTAGTGGTTGGATCACTTCCATCGCCATGATCAGAACCAATCGTATCGCTGCTGTGTTCATGATGATTGTAGCTGTTTTTTTCACAGTCAACGCAGTGCTTGCAGTCATGTTACTGAAAATGGTGAGTACAGATTTAGAAAGCTTTTATTTCTGAATAAAAATGTAATAAAAGAACCTTTTTACATATAAATTTTCTGCTGAAGCCCATCTCCGTGCATGTAGGGGTAAAGACTTTAGACACCAGTCCTGTCCACACCATTGTTGGATCTCACTAATACTATTGTGACTAAATGAATGTAAACCCCAGTCACATGACACAATCTTGTGGAAATCCGTTGTTACAGGAGATCACCAGTTTTCATCCCCAAACTATTTATTAATCTGTGATGGGCCGCACAGTGGTGTAGTCAGTCACCTCTCAGCAAGAAGATCCCAGGTTCGATTTCCTGGCTGGCGAGGGGACATTTTCCCAGCCCTTACGTGGGTTTTCTCTGGATATTCCTGTTTTCTCTCACAGTCCAAAAACCATGTACATGTGTATGTGCAATCGACTGGTGACCTGTCCAGGGTATACCCCTGCCTTCTGCCCTATGTGTGCTCCAGCAGACAGCTGTAACCCTGAATTAGGGAATATACGGGTTAAGTCAAATGAATGTCTCCATGTAAATTAATATTTGTTTCTGGATTATAAATTATGGTTATAACTTTTGCACATGAATGTATATAAAAATGTAAACATTGAACATGGTGTAAGATCTTGCCTGTAATTTGTTTTCACATAGGTCCACGGTAAGTACAGGAGAACAGGTGCGAGTTTCATGAAAGCACAGCAGGAGTTCTCCGAGGGTGTCGTGACCAACAGAACATTTCAGACGGCGGCATCCACCGCCGCCTCCTCAGCTGCACGCGGAGCCTTTCAGTAACAATGAAGTAAAAATCTCAATCACTCGACTGGCAAAACACTAGTCTTTAACAGTTTCTACCAAAACGGTGTTACCCACTGTGGGAATGTTGTCGGGGTAATTTAGAAGTCTAGAAGTAATGCTGAACACCTGCATCAAACTAATTTCCTGTCGCTTTTAAGATTTTTTTTTTTTTTTTTTTTTTTTTCCTACCAGTGAAACTACCTTTTTTTTTTTTTTAGATTTTGGGACTTATTTTTTTTTATTTAAAATTAATGCAAATTATATATTTCAGCTCAAAAGTAACTATCGAAGTACAGCAGAACATAAGCTGCCTTAATAATGTACAACCGTACAGCAGTCTTAATATCTCCAAAAGCATGTTGAGTTTATTGTGATATAATACATCAGTGTCTTACTCAGACAACCGTACCAGTTGTGTATATTTACAAGCCTTCACTCGGACCCAAGTTTAATCATCCCAACCCCACAGCTTCCACTTCCCTATGTACATAAAACACCTTCTTAACCGTCGGCCATCTTCCACATACTGTACACCAGTTTACTGACAAGAGTATACCTATGCCTACTTTTCTGTCCACTAGTTTCGTTCATGGACAGCTGTAGTTTTTCTTTTTGCTATATTTTGGGGTTTTTTTCTTTTTTTTTCAGAAACACACAAAGTTGCTATTTTGTATATTAAAAAAAGGTTAAAAATTTGCATTGGAGTTTTCTTTATCAATATGTGGCTGTTCCATTGGGTTACAGAGTGAATGTGGTAAAAGATGTTCAGTCCCTTCTATGCAATTTATACCAGACTGTTCCAGGTCTGCTTCATGTTACTCTATACGTGTGCTTCACTGTAAATCCGGTCTACAGACTGTTACTATGGTTACACTATGGTGTTAGTTTTTCCAGTTTATGCGTTATCGGCCTCCTGTTCTTTTCAGTGTTCTTCAATCTGCTGTGGGGTGGGATATTTTAATGCTTTTGAAATGCGTTTGTTTCTCTTCAATTGGTGTGAAGTGTGTGTATATATTAAGCAGCGCATTGATTAGGTGTGAAAATAAAAACGGTTTATATTTTAGATTGCTTGATTTCTTGTCACCTTAATTCATACCTGGAACGTTTGTTTAATCAGTATGAAATGTTGCTTTTGACCAGCAGTGGGCAGTATTGCTCTAAAATCAGCAGACTTTCATTTTTTATTTTTTTTAAGATTTGTTTTTGGGGGAGGGATTAAAAAAAATTTGTATTTTATTGCTTTTGTCCGACATTATTTGCCCCGCTCTGAATTAGTAAAGAAACTATTCTTTTCAAGCAAGTCATGGCTGATCCCCAGATTGTCAGTGGTTTGTCCGTGTGGCCCTTAGATGGACTGATGACCTGTCCAGTGTGTACCGCTATTCACACTAGCTGCTCTGCAGACTTCCATGATGCTGAATAAGGGAATAAGCGAGTTAGAAGATGCATCAATGAATACATGAATGTTGGACATCCTAAAGCAGTCCTTAAATCTCTGGTTGGTTTTCTGGCCAGGAATCAAGAGCACTGGATTTTACACCCTTCTCATTTATACATCGGCACAATTGTGGGTTCAGTGCTTGGATCCAGGGCCCAACTTTGAATTACTGGTTATTAAACCCTGATTTACCACTTTCTTGAACAGCTAGGTGATGCCAGAGAAGTGACCAGAATATTTATTCTACGTATGACTTGTGTATTGAGTGAAACTGTTTTCTGTCTCCAGATTTAGAAATGTATATGTTGCGTACACTCCTACACCAGAAGAAACATGGGGAATTGTTTATCTTTACATATAGCAGGTTGGGGCAGATACAGCACCCCTCAAGCAGAACAGGTTAATGGTCTTGCTAAAGGATCCAACAGCGGCAGACTTGGCAGTGATGGTTGAATTTACACACATTTACTACCTTCATGTCCTCAGTTATCACATCCGTAAACCTCGCTGTTTCTCTTTCTTGAAGATGCCAAAGCAGGATTTCTTTACATTTAATACATGGAGAGAAAAAATGAAATCAGTCTAAAACATTACAATTATTTAAGTACATTGACCGGTTAGGTGGTGTAGGGGTCAACATGGTTGCCTCAAAACATTGTCCCAGGTTTGAATCTTGGGTTAGGGGTATTTCTGTGTGGAGTTTGCATGTTCTCCCTGTTTTCTCTGGGTACTCTGGTTTCCTCCCACAGTCCAAAAACATGTACAGTAGTTTGATTTTCTGATTGATAGTGTGGTGTCCATCTATCCTGGCTGTATACACAAATCATATAAGTGGCCGTTTAACATGTCAGTCAAGATGTTCTAAAGTCCTCCGTCTGGACTACAAAGTGCTTTATTTGCATTAATTCTAAAGTCTAATCTTGTCTGAAAACAAAAGCAGTCACATAGACAATATAGGAGGAGGCAGGAGTATCTCTGGAAGCCGGTTGCCACCACTGAATGTAAAATAGGTTATTAAATATTATTCTCTTACTATTCTAGTTTTTGTCCTCAGAGTTGTGAGATATATAAACTGTACTTTGCTGTTATTGAGTTGAATCTTCACTGGTGTATCAGGGACGTGTTTATGGACGGTGAGATTGCATCAGCCTATAAAAAAAGGTTATATAGGATCGTTTGCATTGCTGTTTTACTAATAGAGTAATGAAATCATCATTGGGCAAGAAGGTCTCAGGTTCGATTCCCAGGAATGGGATGTTTTTATGCTGAACATAATGTTCTTCTAGCACTTGCGTGAGTTTTTTTTTGTTTCCTGCTACAGTCCAAAAACATGTCTATTACATTGATATGTTGATTCTAAAAATTTGGACAGTCTGACCTAACATAATCATCCATGTAACCATGTGTGATTCATCTTCCAGCATTTCTACTGCTTTCTGAACTGATCAGCCTGTTATTATTAAGGTTACTATTGATCCTTGAGATTAGCCTGCTGGGTGAGGTTGCTGGGAGAAATGTTGTACAGTTTAGAGACAGTGGTGTTGTCAAAAAGACAGGAGGCAGAGCTGGAGGTGGCAGAGTTGAAGATGTTGAGATTTTCATTGGGAGTGAGTGACGAGGATGGACAGGATTAGAAAGGAGTTTATTAGAGGGACGGCGCATGTAGGATGTTTTGGAGACAAGGTGAAGGAGGCAGAAGTAGAGGACAGGGTAGTGTGGAGAAGAATGATCCGCTGTGGCAGATCTCCTAATGGGAGCAGCCGAAAGGAGAAGAAAAAGAAGATTAGTATGCTAGTGGTTTTCAGTGCTGCCCCGCTGCATTTACTATTCACAGAATGATTGTACTTCTGATTTAATGCAGCACTACACCAGGCGCGCTGTAGACACGCACAGTGTTCCGAAACAGCTTTCTGTCCATAATGAAATGTGTGGCATGGAGTTCCCCTTGGATCCCGTGTGCACTTCAGAGCTGTGAATAAGAATAAGACCGATGGAATGCATGCCTCAGCATTAGTGTACACGTGGGAGAAAGGTGGACAAAAAGGGTGGCAGGTTTTCGTTACTATCCGTGTGCTGAATCTGAAGCAGACTTGAAGTTTTTAATTATGTATTAAGTGAGAGACAAAAGTAAATCCCTCATTTCTTCTGAAGTGAAGAGAATAAACCCAAAGTGCCAGAGGCTGCTTCCACATCCTGTTGTGCAAGGGAATTATTGTTGAATGTTTATGGAGGTCTTCATCCAGTATGATGTTCACACCAGGTTAAGGTTCTTGCTCGATAGCCTCAATAAACGGTGACAGCTTAGTGGTCCTGGGATTAAACCTGGTAACCTTCTGAACAAAAATGGTGGGTGAATTTAGTTGGAATTAATTTCATTCTTGTAGATTCTATCACATAGAATTAGAATTTATTAGTAGTATTTATAGCAGTAGTCATAGTATTTATTATTCATCCATTTATTCATCTTCTAACCCGCTTATTCTGCTAGAGCCTATGACATATA
>JAOTRA010081215.1:0-12907 GCA_026260255.1 Pseudolaguvia tuberculata | reverse complement strand
CACACACACACACACACACACACACACACACACACACACACACACACACACACACACACACACACACACAGTGGAGTAGTAAAAGTTACTAAAGTGTTTTTGTTCATCCGTTATCAATTGCTGATAGAATTGTATTGCTGATTGTTATTTATTTTTCTATTGTTTAGAGATTGTAACATTAATCATACACAATGAAAACAATCGGAAAAACAATCGGAGAAATGAAACCTATTGACCATTTAAAAAGGTGCAAATGAACCAAATCTATCAAACAGAAACAAAACAAACACGTGATTGTGAAGATTTGAAAATAATCATTCATTCATTCATCCATCCATCACACACACGCACGCACGCACGCACGCACGCACGCACGCACGCACACACACTTAATTTAGAATACCAATCAGTCTAAAGGGGCAGCGCGGTAGCCTCACAATGTCAGAATGATTCCAGGTTCAATTATGGGTTCAAGCGTGGCTTTCCTCCGGGCACTCCAGTTCCCTCCTACCGTTCAAAAACATGCACGTTAGGTTGATTGGTGAGTCATAAGAGTGAATGTGTGTCTGACTGGTTGTTTGTCTATGTGTGGCCCTGTGATGGACTGGCGAGCTGTCCGGGGTGTGCCCTTGCCTCTCACACCATGTGCGCTGGGATGGGCTCCGGCGGACCCCCTTGACCACGAATTAGGGAATACGCGGGTAAGAAGATGAATGAATGAATGAATGAATGAATGAATGAATGAATGAATGAATGAACCTAAAGTACATGTTTTTGAACGTGTGAGGAAACCGGAGTACCTGGAGTAAACCCCAAATAATAAAAATTAATAAAAACAATCCAAATGATTAAAAAAAAAATCCTGTCGGCGTTTTATTTTTTTCCACCTATTCTAATTATAATATCAATATTTCATTAAACAGTAGATTTCTGTCTCTAGTTTCTTACAGACTTTAGTGGTTAAAAGTGCAGTGAAGGAGAAGGAGAAGGAGAAGAGAGAGAGAGAGACAGAGAGAGAGAGAGAGAGAGAGAGAGAGAGAGAGAGAGAGAGAGAGAGAGAGAGAGAGAGAGAGAGAGAGAGAGAATGAAAAACGGCGAGGAGAGATGATCAGACTCATCTATCATTTGTTTCACACTCTTCACTCTTCTAACTGCTGGAATTAACAAAAGAAAAATAATAATAACCCAAAACAACAATGTCTCTAATTGTGATTCTTTTTTGCTCTCTTTTATTGGTGTTTTCAGGTAAGAATACTGAGGGTTTTATAAAAGGGCCTAAAGGGATTTTAAAGTTTTTTATGAAAATATTTCTGTTTCTCTTTGTTTTCTACCCAATTTCTCATTTCTATGCTATCAAATTATTATAATCTTTTTCCAACCTTGTGTTTTTTTTAATAAAAAAAACTCAAAGATGTTTGATATAATACACATATAATAGCTCTGTTCTTTATATAATATATAATAAATCTATAATATGTATAAATATAATATATATAAATAATAAGATATATAATTTAGCTATTTATATTTGTGTGTGGGGAAGTGGTGGCTTAGTGGATAAGGATAAGGATCCGAGTTCAATTCCGAGCTCGGACAATAAAACACTACAGTGGGCCCTTGAGCAAGGCCCCCAATTGGATTGGAGTTAAAGATTTTAAAATAGTCAAATATTTAACGCCCTCTGGATAAGAGCGTCTAGCAAATGTTGTGAATGGAAAAACTTTTTATTGTATAGGTTAGAAATGCATAGAAAACATTCTGCTTCTTTTTTTAAATCCATTTCCTGAATAGATGCATTTGATTATTGAATGAATGGATGATTATTTATTGGTTTCATGTCCACACATGTGTGTTTAGGTGTTGAAGGTGAGATTGGTTACATAGAAGTAAAGGAGAATAATAGTGTCCCTATCCAGTGCAAAGCGGGGTATCCGGTAACAACAGTCTTTTGGTTTCGGCTTAAAGAAAAGCACCAGGGCTTCGAATATGTTGCCATGTACAGCAAAAGTAAAAATTCAGGCAAAGAAGTGGATCCAGAAAGATTTAAAGTGACTGAAAAATATCTCGAAGTAAAGCAGTTTGATCGGCTGAAAGACAGCGGCACGTACAGCTGCGTTTCCATCAACAACAACGTGCTGAAGTTCACCGGTACCACCGAACTGCACGGAGAACCAGGTGTGTTCAAGAACATCTGCACGCCCGCAGAAGAAACGCCCTAGAACGCCAACACTATCTATTCATAATGCAATATACTTTTATAATGTTTGCCACTCTTTACTAACTAACTTAGTGTTATAACTAATGTTATAATAACATATTTCAAAATTCCTATTACAATAATGTTTATTCTAAGAAAGTAGTTGAACTTCCTTATAGATGTTAAGACAGTAACAATTTTTTATTTACTTAATTCATTACATTTTAATAATTTTTTGTAAACCAGCTACAGTGCGGTTTATGAGAACCATTTTTATAAATAAATATAAGCATTTTTACAGTCCCAACAACAATCAAAACGACGGTAGAAACAATCCCCATTCGAACCGTGGCCAGCGTGACAACTGCTGTGACAGAGTGTACACAGAAAACTAAAGGTATTATTATTATTATTATTATTATTATTATTATTGCTGTTATTTTGTTGTAGATATAATTTATGGCTATACATTGATCAATATCTGAAATAGGATCCTTACAAAAACTGCTAGACGCTCAATGATTTGCTACTAATAATAGTATTGATAGTATATTTGTATAATAATATCGAATAATAATTAGAAAAAATCTTTTTGTGAAAGTCTTTTCCCCTTTTTTCACAGCGTCTGCAAATCTAGATGTGATTCTGGGTTGTGAGCAGGAAATTTTAATTCCTTTGGTTGCTAGCTGTGGATTTCTGCTCCTGCTTCTGATCATCACTATATTTTACTGCAACCGTAAGTATTGGTCACCATCATCATCACCAACTTTGAGCAAGAACATCAGGATACAGAATCTAAATGACAGAATTAATGTTATGCTTTCTTTGTACTTAAGCCACACATTAAAAATGTTTTGCCTGATCTCAAGGTATAAGAACAAGACGATGTCCTCATCATTACAAAAGACAGTAAGATGTTTTAATACTTACATTTTTAAAATAATAATTATTATTATAATGTATTGCATGTTCTGAATCACTTCCGTATGTACATTTACAGACCACGAACCAGGCCACGAACAGGCCACAAAGCTCTACCCAAACCTCTGAGATACTAAAACACTTACTATTTTCTTGTTTATTACTATTACTTTTGAGTTTCTTGTAGATTTTTGTCATAGATTGTTTAAAAATGTTCATTAATAATATTGTAGGATGTTTAGTATAGTTGAACTATGACTTTTCTTCTTTTTTTTAATAAACACTATTTGTTAAGATATTAAATTTGGCTTTTTCTTTAAAAGAATTGCAATAACGCCCAGCCTCACCCTTTAATATTTTATAAAACAGAAGTATAACACTCAAAATGTTAAAAGTTTAGTGATTGCTGTAGGTTTAAAAAGGAAATACTGTATAATTGAACCAAGCCAAAACAAATTTAATCAAAACGAATCAAATTTCACATTTTATTGAAATATAACTGTTACCTTACTTCAGCTTGTTGTCGTCGTCGTTGATGTTACTGAATATAATATTTTACCAGGAATAACTGCGTAATAAAGCAAAATTTTAAGACTTTTATATTGTAGAAATTCTGACCAAACACAATGAACATTTTAAATCTTTTTATTTAACCAGAAAAAACCTCCTCCATATCTCTGTCCCTGGGTTACCATTGAGATTGCACTTCAGCACAAAAGGCACAGTATTGTGAGACCATTAAAACAGGAAGACAGTGAAACAAAAGTAAAGCACAGAAACCAAAGCACGTGTTTAAGGAAGACTGATCAGTTCTGAAGCAGTATCACCGCTATGTAAATTAATGGTGGTGTCTTGATGACCATCACACACAGACACACAGACACACAGCAGTTTCTCCGAGCGCTGTTAGTTCAGATTAACAAAACCACACAAAAACGAAAAAAAAAATTCATACTTGGTCTGCCACATCCTACTCAAGCTAATTGACAAGTGTTGTATCATGCACTCAATGCTTAAAGGAAGAACTTAAATAATTTGAATCGTCTGCATTTCTATATGTCGGATCTATCTGAGCAATAAAAAACAGCCTCCTAAAGACACATACACAGGAAAGGGTTGGTTTTTTTTGCACAAAAAACATTCAAAATAATATAATAAGGAAGTAGAACAACAGCCATCATCCATTCTCTACAGTCCTTAAAGGCAAGTTTATACTGTAAACTAAACGAAGGAAACCCAAAGTGGAGGTGCTGTACACTAGTGTTTATAAGTGAGTGCCAATAGAAAAGTAAATACTATAGAATAATTCCCCAAATTAAAAAATATACACATATATCATGCACCACACTAATCTTAAACTGTAATGGCGATTAAGGCACATCAACATCCTTTTGTTCATTGTTGTTCTTTCGTTATTTTTATGCTTTACATCATACAAGGACTGGATTCATTATTAGTGTGACAGGATTTCTGCTGGAAATAGTTTTTTTTGCAGAACAATCATCGTGCATGAGCTGATCTCAGATCAGTTCTATGATTTTTTTTTTTTTAAACAAGAATTAGTAAAACATGGAACAACCAGTGCTGGTGTTTAAAAAGCATCTGTGTTGGATGTGGGTCCTTTTTTTTTTTTTTTTTAAACATTTGTATACTTTTTTGCCATTACAACACACAAAACAGACGAATTGGTTTGAGCAGCTTCTTGTATAGGCGTCGTCTTTTTATCGCTTCATTCTGGCGGCAACCTGAAATCAAACACGAAATTAAAAAATTTACGGCTTACGTAGTTTTAATATGTAGTTTAAAAATTTACAGGTGATGCAGCTTACTAGTGTGTGTGGCGTCTAGCTCTTCCCGCCTTTCTGTGTGGTGGTAGAAGATGCTACGTCTGTGCTTGGCTTAGTGGGGAGATTTTTCATGGCTGGGGCATCAGTGACTGGGGTTTTCTATGAATAGAAAGATAGAAGATATTAAATGAATGTGTAACAGTTATACGTTTACTGTCCCCTTTTTTAGGTCCATTGGAACGCAATCAGATTCATGCAGCCACTAAAACAGCCAAAATGGCATAATGGGGCAGCAGTGCAATATTACACATAACGCAGATAGCGGTCCCTCCAGAATTTTTGTGACTTTTGCGGAAATGTACGTAACACTAAACAAAATATTTAGAGAAGTCTGTAGTTTTTAAAGGAACCACAGATTTATCATCTGACATGAGTGCTGAGGTTATAGAAATTCATTAAAAATAAAACATCAAATTCTGGAGAGACGATGACATGGATTAAAAGCAAAAGATACAGAAATATGATATTTAATATATATGTATTAAAAATATAAATCACGAGGCTTTATTTTTATTAATTAACAGTGGTTGAAATTAGCCCACAAAACCAACCTAACAGAGCAGAGAGCGTAACAATTCCACCTCCTAGTCCTACAGTGTTTGGTTTTCCTCCTTTTAAACAAATTTACACTTGTATATTTAACCATTTACTTTTTAATAATGACAAGAACAAATATATATGTGTGTGTGTGTGTGTAACAAAGTCACTGATCTCACTAAATTTCCTGATATAAGCAAACTACTGCTTTAACTAAGGTTTTCACTGCATGTGTCTGGTAATCCGGTTCAGATTTGTCTCCTTTCAATGAGCCACCGATGGGATGTGAATTCTGATGTTTTTAGATTTGTTTTCAGGCCTCATTTTTATGTGGAAATAAATCGGATATGAACCAGAAACGAGCATTAGCTCCGCCGAAATATTCAAGAAATCCTTCAATTTCGAGAGTATCATTTTTGAAGTCCAGTTCCACTCATTTTTAAGACAGGTAATTAAGACAGTATTACAGCAGAAAGTGTTTAACTATGTGCTGAACGCAATCTTCACAATTCACATTCATATGTTTTATCACATTACTGACAAGACTCTTCTGTGATTGGTTCCACCTTATGGGCCTGGTCATGTAAATAAAAGTAGATTTAGACTCATCATTACATGGAAAAGCTGCACCCAACACATTTTGTAATACTTAACTGTATAGTTTACATTTCGCAATGAAGTGAAAAAGAAAAATAATAGACAGCTATTAAGACTGCTGCTGATATGAACAACTGCCTGAAGCGTGAAGTTCATGCGCAATAATCCATGCAATAAGGGTGAAATAAAGAATTAGCGCGCATCTTATAGTAGGTGCTGCCATAATGTAGTTGAGCTTACTTGCAATTATAACCTACCTTTGGTGTAGATTTTGACTTTTTACCCTTACCCTGAAACCAAACAAACTCCCCTGAATAAATAAGTATTAAACTTACATGGAAAGAGGAGTGCGTATTTACTGTAACAAGTCTAATTATTTAACTAGCGCTACAGAACCTTTATTGTCGTCCTTATGAATTGTACGATTTGATCAGTGTATTCGGACAGGTGTGTAGTAAACAGAAGAATTACCTTCGGTTTGCTTTCATTTTGTTTTGTGCTGGGAAAATCTTCTGGTAGCAGCGTAGCTGCCAATTTGTCCATTACTGGACCTGCTTCCTAGTAAGATAAACATTATATAGAAGAAACAGATATTATATTTCATTTTTTCTTAATGTTGAATAAATAAATTCCACATTCATGTTGAAATAAAGTACTTTCTGACTGGAGGAGGTGTTTACAGTAGGAGCCTGACACCGAGTTTCAGCTTGGGGAGCATCGGAACCAAAATCCTTAGACAGAGCGTCTAAAGCTGAGGCTTCATCGATTGAGGGCTGTAAGTAATAAAAGAAGACATTAAAGAAAAAAGAATAACTTGTCTTTTGCAATTCAAATACAATACTGATTGTAAATGTTAAATTTTAAAAGGGCAGAATGCTGAACCATAACTACTTGGTTCATCTCATTTAAAGAAAAAGCCCTTTTTTAAATGCCCTCTCCTTATTTCTGCATATAAAAGGAGGAAATATGAATGCTGTCTGAACATTTTAGGAATTCTCTGCGAGTTCTCAGTTGAAACTCACAATGAGTTTAATTGAGTACATTGTGTCTTTTCGGATAGAAAGTTTAGTCACGAAACATATGTCACATTAGCTGATCATTTACTTCAGTATCTTTACATTTGTAATCAATAATGCAAGTATGTTTATTGAGCGAAATAAACCAGGACAAATTAGCAGGACAAACGTCTGAATCTAACCATTTTCTTACAATGTATGGAATATAAATATAGATACGAAATTACCTGCTTATTTCCTGCTTTGGCTTTGGCTTTTGCTGCAGCCTTAAATAAATGGAATAGTAAGCAATAAGCAATAAATACACAGAATTTGATCATTAAAAACTTAGTAGGAATACTTTGATATCTGCATCGGTGGGCCGATACTCAGGTGGAAGTGTGTCATCTCTTTCACCAGGTTTGGATACCCTCTCCTCCACCACCTCCTTTTCCTGCACAATGACATTAACAGTTTAACACCCAATTAAAATATCTACCATTACGAAATTCTGTTTTGATCTTCTTTTTACCTTAACAACATTCTTAGGAGGAACAGGAGCAGGCTCAGGTGCTGGACGAATGTCTTCAAGAGTATCTGAAAGCGCATCCATCGCTGATGTTGCACCTTCTGACATCTTAAAGGGAAATAAAGGAGTGAGATTCGGAGAATCTTGTTCGTCTATGTGAACAAGGGGTGTGTGTGTGTGTGTGTGTGAGAGAGAGAATAAGGAAGTTTTACCTGTCTGTCAGTAGCAGTGGGAGCTGAAATAGTAGAGCAGACTTTTGATGCACTCGTGGGAGCAACAAAATCACTCTCAAGTTCCTCAAGATCAAAGTCTGCTAAGCTCTGATGAAAGGCACATGGTTGTTTTAATAGCACATAATTTAACACCAGCATTTTTAGCTTTTCTGACGTCATGATCATCTAAAAAATATCTACATGTAGGCGACAACTTGAGGATGCACAAGGGGGCCTCAGTGAGCTGTGTGTAAATGCAGCAAAACTTAAAACAATAACATCATTAAAGGGCCCTAAAATATTTTATTACGGAAAAGGCAGTCTCAGACAAAAAAGGGCGGGAACCACTGCTCTGCATCACATCATAAAGTGTTTTAATCCTCTTATACTACAGCGCTTGTGGTTAGGTCTGTAAACTGAGAACAGACCAGATGTAACAAAGTGACTTACGCTTGCTGGAGGAGCTGAAGGAGGAACCGGAGCCTTGGCTACAGGGGCTGTTTCTGAGCTGGAGAAATCTCCAGAAAGGATATCCAATGCTTCAGTAGGGTCCAAAGATGGCTAGAAAAAAATTAACCACAATCATTGCTCAAATGCCCAATTTGGTTGTATTGTTGACTTGAACAGTGTGCTACCTCTTTCTTTGGAGGCGGAGGCTGCGTTTTGGAGTTATCCTTAGGAAATCTGTAATCTGGCGGGATCGTATCATCTCTCTCGCCCACACGTACACCTTTCTCTGATTTTAGCTTAGCCTCCTTAACAACCACACACAAACACTAGATGAGCAGATTCATTTTTGAAAAGTAAAATTTAATGTAAAATTAAAGTACATTTAAATTAATGCTGTTGAAAATGAAGTCCGTACATCAACAATATCCTCAGGTCTGAGTTTCGGGGATTCCGGAACATCTTTTGCTTCAGGAAGCATTTCTCCCAGAGTGTCAAGCGCATCCAGAGTCATGTCGTCAGCCTGAGAAAAATAGAGAGTACAGAGATTTAAAAAAAATAATAATTTTAATGTAGAGCTGATAAAAACCAAGAATATTGTAAAAGCATTAAACTAAATTAAATAGCTGTTTAATAACAGCAACATACAGTAGTGTGAAAAAGTGTTGGTCCCCTTTCTGATTTCCAATCTTTTTGCAGGGGGGCCAACACCTTTTCACACCACTGTAACAGTTTAGTACTTTTTAGTCATTTTAATTAAGTTCAGTCCCTATGTAGATGTACGTTTCCAGACTATGACTATGTCACTACATATGTCCGGGTACACCCTGGACAGTTCGCCAGTCCATCGCAGGGCCACACATAGATGAACAACCACTCGCACACATTCACTCCTATGGGCAATCAACATAATGTACATGTTTTTGAACAGTGGGAAGGAACCGGAGTACCCAGAGGAAACCCACGCTCCCCGGTTTCCTTTGGGTATTTTGGCTTCCTTCCACAGTTCAAAGACATGTGCATTAGTTTGACTGGTAATTCTAAATTGCCCATATGCGTGAATGTGTGTGTGAGTGGTTGCTCGTCTATGTGTTGCCCTGTGATGGACTGGCGATCTGTCCAGAGTGTACCCCTGCCTCTCACCCTATGTGCGCTGGGATAGGAATTGTGGAATAAGCTGGAATTTATCATCAAATGAATGAAGACTATGAATGAATGAAAACACACAGACTAAACAGTAATACAGTAAATGACTCACACTTGCTGGAGGAGCTGAAGCTTGGATTACAGGAGCTGCTGCGGAGCTAACAAAATCTCCAGAAAGGATATCCAGTGCTTCAGTAGGATCCATGGATGGCTAGAAAAAAAGATAAAACTGTAAGGGGAACATGTAGGAATCTGTAAACATAACAGGACTCAATGGTTTTATTTGTCGTAGTGCGTCATAGTGTACGACATCAGATACCGACACTTTACGACATCAACACAGTCCAGTTAAGACTACACATTTTTAATGAGGTCACTGTGTCAAATTATACAAATTTGATTACAGAAAATTTTGTGACGTTATAAATGTCAAATATGCCTGACTGCAAATTGCTTTCCGGCAGGCAATGTGTGGCGCTTTTACAGCTGAAGAAATAGCGGTTTCCATGCAACGGCAAAAACAATGACAATAAACGTTCTAAAGACAAAAGTGTTACTTTAAATAATTCCTTCTGTATAATATGTGTCAATATTGAGAATGAAAACATAAGTGATTTGCCATTTTCACGCTAATTCCAGAACTCACCAACAGGGTTGCCAGATTAAATAGAAACTCACCAATCGAAACCAGTCAAATTAAAAAATACCAGCCTGTTGCGTTCTGAACTGTGAGCGGAATAATATATATGACCTCACGTCATATTAACCAATCAAATGCACTTTTAGGGTCTGACGTGGTCAAAAGAAACCAAAGAGGAGTAAACCAGACATATCTGGCAACGCTACTTACCAAATTGCGGAAGCGTCACTGCTATGTACTTTTTGAAATTATTATTCTCAATGATGCATCATGAAGGCAAGTTTTAAAGTTTTCCTCTACCTTCAGTGGACCACAGTGACCCAGAGTAAGAAGATAAATGAATGAATGAATGAATGAATAAATGGAAAAACTACACGAAAGATAATCAGCGCTCCTATTGGTCAACGTCGCACACGTGACAATTCGCGTCAATGTCGTGAAACGTCGCAAACATAATCGGTTTTACGATACAAATTTTAAGTGGTGTAATCTACTCAGGTCTATAGTCACCACACGAGCACCAGATTAGGTTTAGCTGAATAAAACGAAACGTTACCTCTTTCTTTGGAGGTGGAGGCTGTGTTTTAGGATCTGTTGCAGGCAATCTGTAATCTGGTGGAATCGAATCGTCCCTTTCACCCACTCGCACACCTTTCTCCGATTTGACCTTTGCCTCCTAAACAAATACACACCTTTAATGACTCTGGTTTCTTTACTTCACTTTACTTGAATGTACAAGTTAAAATAAAGCGGCATGCATTTTTCTATTAATTATAAAATGATACGAACATCAACCATTTCTTCTGGTTTCAGTTTTGGAGATTCGGGTACGGGTTTTGCTTTAGGTAGCGAGTCTCCCAGAATATCCAGTGCATCCAGAGACATGGGGTCTACCTGGAAAAAAACCATGCAAAACCTTAATATAATCAAACTAAAATGCCACTTAAATGTTAGTAGAATAAAATAAAGTCGAATGTTAATGAACTAAACATAATCTACATGGATACTAGATTAGTACCGATCCTATACCGAGTTTATTAACCATCAGCAAAGAAAAGACCCACAATTTTAACAAAAAATTCGAAAGTGCCCCACAAGTAGTCACTTAATGGATAGTCTACACAAAAAATATTGATTAATAATTACCCCTTTTAGAAGGCAATTGATTAATTAAAATATTAGTTAAGCGAGTACTCCAAGTTAGCATGTAAAGATCTAGTTTCAGGATTTATTTTTACTGACATCCTTTAATAGATATTCAATTAAAAAAAACATTCATAGATCATTAGAACAATTTAAGAAAGAATAAAAGGAAAGAAAAACGGAAAAAGTAATGAACTGGAGAAATGTTGTTACACTGCCATCTACTGGTCAGGCAACACGCATTTCTGTTACGTAGCCTAAACTTTAATTGTATTTACTAATTTAACTTTTTAATCATATTCATTCATTCGTCTTCTTAACCGCCCATATAATAATAATTGTATTATAATAGTACCTTTATTATTATAATCACTTTAGAGTTAATCTATTATTAGATGTAGATAAATAAGGTCAGACAGGAGTCTCCATGGACAAATGTTTGCAGATGATATTGTGATTTGTAGTGAGAGTAGGGAGCAGGTTGAAAAGAATTTGGAGAGGTGGAGGTATTCGCTGGAGAGAAGGGGAATGAAAGTCAGTAGGAGTAATACAGGGTACATGTGTGAGTGAAGTAGTGAGGTTGCAGGGAGAAGAGGCAGTGAAGGTGGAGGAGTACCTTAGTTCAACAGTGCAAAGTAATGGAAAGCGTGTTAGAGAAGTGAAGAAAAGAGTGTTGACAGGGTGGAGAAGAGTTGCAGGAGTGATTTATGATCAACGAGTCTCTGAAAAAGTGAAAGGGAAACTTTATAGGACTGTAGTGAGACTTGCAATGTTGTAGAGTTTAGAGACAGTAGCGTTGTCAAAAAAGACAGGAGGAAGAGCTGAAGGTGGCAGAATTGATTGAAAATGTTGAGATTTATCTTTGGTAGAGACGAGGATGGACAGGATTAGAAATGAGTATTCGAGGGATGGTGCATGTAGGGTGTTTTGGAAACAAGGTGAGGGAGGGACATGCAGTATATTAGTAGAAGAATGCTGAGGATGGAGGTGCCGGGCAGAAGGAAAAGACGAAGACCAAAGAGGAGGTTTATGGATGTGGTGAGGGAAGATTTGCAGGTAGTTGTGGTGAAAGAGGCAGATGTAGAGGACAGGGTAGTGTGGAGAAGAGCGATCCGCTGTAACGACCCACTAATGAGCTCATCCGAAAGGAGAAGAAGAAAACAATTTTACAAAAGCTTAAATTCTTAATTTACTCTTAAATTTCACACCCTTTGAAACAAAGTAATTACATCATAATGCTGAATTAACAGACAATTAATAAATTGTCAGATGTAGGTCAAGTAACCTAAAAATAATGAGTGAAGATGACTAAAGTGCAACAATATTGCAATCTTGTCACAGGCAGACACATGGCTGATATGGTTGAAAGAATTAAATGATGAGCCTCCTACCACACTACCCTGTACCAACCCAATCATTGGTGCATCCTGCTCACAGGAACGAGGTTTGCTATTAGACTCTCAAATTTGTTTTATATATATATATAACCAAAGGGAGGTGTGGTGGCGTAGTGGTTAGCGCGGTCGCCTCACAACAAGAAGGTCCTGGGTTCTAATCCTGGGCCAGGATCTTTCTGTGCGGAGTTTGCATGTTCTCCCCGTGCTTGCGTGGGTTTCTTCCAGGTACTCCGGTTTCCTCCCACAGTCCAAAAAACATGCAGATTAGGTGGATTGGTGATTGTAAATTGTCCATAGGA
>JAOTRA010081174.1:0-12911 GCA_026260255.1 Pseudolaguvia tuberculata | reverse complement strand
TAGCCTCTCTCACCTTGTCTCCAAAACATCTTACATGCGCTGTCCCTCTAATGAACTCATTTCTAATCCTGTCCATCAAATACAATTCTTTTGTACAATAACTATTGGAGAAGCAAACGAGGACTCAGATTCTCTGATTATTCCAGCCTTCTATCACTTGGTAAGATGTCGTTGCACAGCTGCCAGATCATGAGGGTGGATAGGTCGTGCTATCTGTTTGAAAGGAGTCTCATCATATAGCTTAATGTGATGTTTAACTTTGGAAGTCCGACCAAAGTCTAGGTCGTTCTGAGCAAACACATCGAACATTGCACAGTTTATGGCTGATCCTGTCCTTCCACTCTTGAGAAAGTAGAGATTCACCAAAGTCCAGTTCAAACTTTGACTTGGAACTGTTTTGAATTTGTATTACATTTGCTTAGACGGATGTCTTCGAAAGCATGTAGCTCAGCAATTTTGAAGTTAGGCTGCAAAACAACATCACGGTTTGATTCGTTTCTAAGTTGAACAGGCAAATTTTTCATTTGAGGGGAAGGAACTTCAACAATGCTATTATAACAAAGAAGATCACCAGGCAGAAAAGAAATGGAAGGAGACTCAAGAAGAACACATTCCTTGGATGGTAAGTAATTAATATTGTCTCTTCCGCAGACGATAACTGTCCAGCAGGGATAAGGACTAGCTTTTTGCTGTGTAGCCTCACTAACTCTAGACAATCATTGTTGTTTAGGATGTGGCATAATTCAAGAGTTGTTAGCACTGCAGCATATCCGTATCTTGATGAATGACTTTTAAAACATTCAGCATACAGAGAATCCAGTGTATTAGTTCCAATTAAAACTTGTGACTAATCTTTGGACTTGAAATCAAGAACAACTAAAGCAAGGGTAAGTATTTCAACCTCTGATCCAACCATCTTTTCTGGGAAAGAAATCAAAACTTTAATGTATCTCTTGTATGGCACAGGCTATACATTTGCACTGCTAACCTCAAGCAGATGATTCAAGGGCTTGATGGGATGGTTTGTTAAACAGGCTTGATAAAAGGACCAAGGGACTGTGGTCACTTGGGATCCTGTGTCAAGTAAGCATTTGTACTCTCTTCCAGATATTTTTGATATGAGCCGTACACTTTGACCCTACTAAACGCTGAATATTTGGTTGAGAAGGCCTTTAAATTCTCGGGTGTGCTCTTGTGTATTCTCTGTTGGGACGTCTTTCAGATTGACTAAAAACAGTAATCAACGCGTGGTCTGTAATTTGTTTGGGGTCTTCTGCTTGACATCATGGGTTGCTTTGAAACAAATTTAGGAGCATTTGGTGAGAGGGGTGCTTAAGAACTGCGACTTCGGAGGACCGCCTGGAGAGGGCGCCTTCACCCAAATACTGACAAAGTACTTACTGGGTGAGCTTTACAGGGGCAGGTAAACGCCCTCTCTATGCCCGCAATGGTACCTTCGGTATCGCCTCAGGCTGCGCCCATGGCCACTAACCCCGCCTCCTTACCCACCAAGTACAATGGAGACCCTGACCGATGCTGTAGCTTCATCCATCAGTGTGTCAGAGTGGGTGGGGGGAGCAGGATTAGCGGGTATGAATAGTCCATTTATTAGAGAAAAATGAATGAATAAATAAAAAAACAACAACAAGATACCAAGAAAATACTGAGAAAATGAGACATGAGAAAACCTGATGTGACAAGACAAGACGAGACGAGATCGCAAACATGAACACAAGCATGGAGAAAAAAGACATTGAGGGGAAAAAGGCTAAATGATCCAACGGCCCCTAGGAGAAAACTGCTGGCTTATAACATGTGCGAATCATCGCTTGACGAGACTCAGTTGCACACCGGCAACACGCTGGAGACACTCATCCCAGAGGAGGCCATGACAGTACCCTCCCCTCTATGAACACCTCCTGGCATTCCCCTAGGGGTCCCTCCGGGAGAAAGAGGAGCAAGGCAGAGAACCAGGACATGATGAGAGAGGGGAACCTGAACATGATGAGAAAGGGGAACCTGAACTTGACAAGAAGGGGAAACCTGAACCTGAACATGACGAGAAAGCGGGGACCTGAACCTGAACCTGACGAGAAAGGTGGAACCTGATCATGATGAGAAGGGGGGAACCTGAAGAGAAAGGGAAAACCTGAATCTTACGAGAAAGGGGAAACCTGAACCTGAACCTGAAGAGAATGGGGAACCTGAGCATGATGAGAAAGGGGAACCTGAACATGACCTAAGCATGACGACAAAGCGGAACCTGAACACGATGAGAAAGGGGAACCTGAACACGACGAGATAGGGGAAACCTGAACACGAAGAGATGGGGGAACCTGAACACGATGAGATAGGGGGAACCTGAACACGACGGGGAAAGGGGAACCTGAACATGATGAGATAGGGGGAACCTGATAATGACGAGATAGGGGGAACCTGAGCATGATGAGAAAGGGGAACCTGAAAATGACAAGAAAGGGGGAACCTGAACCTGAACCTAAGCATGACGAGATAGGGGGAACCTGAGCATGACGAGATTGGGGGAACTTGAGCATGATGAGTTAGGGGGAGCTTGAGCATGAACCTGACGAGAAAGGGGGAGCCTGAGCCTGAATCTAACGAGGAAGGGGGAGCATGGGCCTGAACCTGACGAGAAAGGGGGAGCCTGAGCATGAACCTGATGAGAAAGGGGGAGCCTGAGCCTGAACCTGGCAAGAAAAGGGGAGCCTGACCCTGAATCTGATGAAAAAGGGGGAGCCTGAGCCTGACGAGAAAGGGGGAACCTGAGCCTGACGAGAAAAGGGGAACCTGAGCCTGCGAGAAAGGGGGAACCTAAGCCTGACCTGAACTTGACAAGAAAGGGGAACCTGAACATGACAAGAAAGGTAAACCTGAACATGACGAGAAAGGGGAACCTGAACATGACGAGAATGGGGAACCTGAAACTGAACATGATGAGAAAGGGGGATCCTGAGCCTGACAAGAAAGGGGGAACCTGAGCCTGACCTGAACATGACAAGAAAGGCAAACCTGAACATGACGAGAAAGGGGAACATGAACATGACGAGAATGGGGAACCTGAACCTAAACATGATGAGAAAGGGGGATCCTGAGCCTGACAAGAAAGGAGGAACCTGAGCCTGACGAGAAAGGGGAACCTGAGCATGATGAGATAGGGGGAAACTGAGCATGACCTGAACATGACGAGAAGGGGAACCTGAACATGACCTGAGCAAGACGAGAAAGGGGAAATTGAACATGACTTGAACATGACTTGAGCATGACGAGAAAGGGGAACCTGAACATGGCTAGATAGGGGGAACCTGAGCATGACCTGAACATGACGAGATAGGGGGAACAAGAGCATGACGAGTTAGGGGGAACCTGAACATGATGAGATAGGGGGAACCTGAACATGACGAGAAAGGGGGAACCTGAGCCTGACGAGAAAGGGGGAACCTGAGCCTGATGAGAAAGGAGGAACTTGAACCTGACTAGAAAGGGGGAACCTGGGTGAGAACATGAGAGAGGGAAACCTAAACATGAGAACACGAGAAAGGGGAACATGAATCTGAGAAGGAGAAACCTGAACATGAAAAAACCTGGACATGAAAAAACCTGGACATGGCAACACAACTAATAGAACTTAAAAAAACCTGAGGCTGAGGCTGTAAGCAAAACTTTAAAAACTCAAACACTGAAAAAAAATGAATTAATTAATTAATAATACTCAGCCAGATAAACATAGAAGGAGTAATGGGGGTCCAGGTCCATGAACAATCCGATACCCAGAAAGGGTAGGATCAAGGCGAGGCTTCCCAGCCTCCGTGACCAGAACCGGGCAAGGCATCCCAGCCTCCGTAGCCGGAACACAATGAGGCCTTCTAGCCTCCATGACAGGAACAGAACGACGCCTCCTAGCCTTCATGACAGGAACAGAACGAGGCTTCCTAGCCTCCGTGACAGGAACAGAATGAGGCTTCCTAGCCTCCATGACAGAAACAGAATGAGGCCTCCTAGCCTCTGTGACAGGAACAGAACAAGGCCCCCAGGCCTCCTCAGAATCAGAACAAGGCCCCCAGGCCTCCTCAGGAGCAGAACGATGCTCCTCCACCACCTCCGGACCAGAACGAGGCTTCTTGACCACCTCCAGAGCAGAACGAGGCTTCTTGACCACCTCCGGAGCAGAACGAGGCTCCTCGACCACCTCCGGACCAGAACACAGCTCCTCGACCCCCTCCGGACCAGAATGAGGCTCCCCAACCACCTCCAGACCAGAATGAGTCTCCTCGACCACCTCCAGACCAGGCAGACGCTTCTCGACCACCTCTGGACCAGGCAGACGCTCCTCGACCACCTCGGGACCAGGCAGATGCTCCTCGACCACCTCCGGACCAGGCAGACGCTCCTTGACCACCTCCGGACTAGGCAGACGCTCCTCGACCACCTCTGGACCTGTCAGACGCTTCTCAACCACCTCTGACCCCACCAGGCACATCTCTAGGCGGGCCAGAAAGACCAAAGCCTCCACTGGGGTGAGGAAGTCGCATGTGGTGAGGAGATAAGACAAAAGGTAGAGGAGGTCCTCCCTGACACGTTGGTCCAAACTTGGGCTACCCAGTCCAGCATAAGAACACCAGCCCACATTTGCTCCTGGGCATGGTGTAAGCGTGTGGCTGGGATTGAAAAAATGCAGCGCACTCCAGCACGAACCTCTGACACTTACCGCGGCGGCAGTCATAAACAAGATTTAAACTAAAGAAAATACTGAGAAAATAAGACATGGCAAAACCTGACGTGACGAGACAAGACGAGACGAGATCGCGAACATGAACACAAGCATGGAGAAAAAAGACATTCAGGGGAAAATGGCAAAATGATCCAACAGCCCCTAGGAGAAAACTGCCGGCTTATAACACGCACGAATCAGCGCTTGACGAGACTCAGCTGCTCGTGCGCTCATGCACACACGAGAGCGCTCAAGCGCAGCCAAGCCCGTGCACGCGCCGCTGCGAACCGGCAGCGCGCTGGAAACGCTCATCCCAGAGGAGGGTGTGCCACAGTGCCGTATGGTATTTTTTGAACAATCTCTTAGATTCCCCTCTGAGGGTAAGAAGTGCACCTTTCTCATATCTTTACTCTCAGAGCTCGCGCTGGACTGGGCTACCGCGGCGTCGGAAACTGATGAGAGGATTCGGAGTTCCAGTGAGTATTTCATCACTCAGCTGTGGGAGGTTTTTCGAACACCCGGCCGGTGGGCTCGATGTATCCACATGCCTACTGCGTCAAGGAATCCGGTCGGCCGCCGACTACGCTATCTCTTTCCGCACGCTGGGAGCTCAGAGCGGCATCAATGACATCGCCCTAAAAGTGCTGTTTAAAGAGGGGCTAAGAACGGACGTTTAGGCCGAGCTTGTGTGCTGGGGAGAGGCCAATACTTACTCTAAATTCATACAACGGGCGATCCGCATAGACAACCTGATGCGAAATCATCCCACTAGTTCACCTCCGCCTCCCCCAAACTTAATACCGTTCAGCCACTTCTGGATTATGAGCCTATGCAAATCGGCGCACACAAGCTAAGCGCGGAGGAAAAGCTTCGACATGGAAACCTCAATGCAGAGTAAGTGCTCCAGCTTATACAGTCAACACGGAAGCAAGCTTAGCTGTCAAAGCACGATTACATTTTAATAATGTCACGAGTGTGTTTTCTGCTCTTGTGGACTCAGGTTCGGAGTTGAATTTAATTGATGAAAAACTGGCAAAAGACTTACGTGTGCCTACTGTTCCTTGTGTTCCAGCCCTGCACATTACCATCATTGACGGACATTCTATCAGGGAAGCCATCACTGAAAGGATGGTATTACTATCGCTAGAGCTTGGCTCCGCCCAAACTGGATCTGCGCAGTGCGTATAACCTGGTCCGAATTCACCACGGGGATGAATGTAAGACAGCTTTCATCACCTCAAAGTGAATAGACAATATTTAGATTTTTTGCAGGATTAGGAGCAGCATAGGGGCCAGGTCAGGACCTTCCTGCAAAGACTGCGGGCCAACAAATTGTACGTGAAAGCCGAAAAGTGCAAATTCCACACAGCTGAAGTAAAGTTTCTGGGCTATATCATCAACTCAAAGGGGGCCGCACCGCTGACCTCGCTTCTTAAGGGGAAACCCACTAAGCTAGCTATGACAGAATCAGCCACTAAGGAGTTCGAAACATTAAAACATAAATTCACCGTAGCACCCACTCTCGTCCACCCGGATCTTTCGGTTCCTTTTTTGGTGGAGGTGGACGCTAGTAACTGTCGGATCGGAGCAGTTTTGTCTCAGAGGCATGGCTCACCTCTCAAGCTCCACCCATGTGCTTACTTCTCGCATAAGCTCACCCCCGCAGAGGCCAACAACGATGTGGGGAATAAGGAGTTGTTGGCCATTAAGGAGGCTCTGTTGGAGTGGCGTCATTGGTTAGAAGGGAGTACGCACCCGTTCACAGTCTTAACGGACCACCGAAATCTGAAGTATATAAAGGGGGCCCATCGGTTAAATGCAAACCAAGCACGCTGGGCAATGTTCTTCACTTGGTTCAACTTTACTGTCACCTACAGACCAGGGACAAAGAACAGTAAGGTCTCCCGCAAGTATGACCAGGCCGACCGAGACAGCTCCGAAAAAGGTATCCTCAATCCCAGCATGGTAGTGGCACTTGTGGGACTTAGCAGAGGAGATCCGTAAGGTTAGCGAGTGCATACCCCCACAAAGGGACGTGCCAGCTGGTAAGGTTTTTGTACTCCTGGGTTTTGCCATCAGTTAATGTTAATGCCCACACACTTCTTTGAGTTCTGGGAACCCAGGTGGGCGGAGGACTCTTGAGCTGCTAAACGGTACTTATTGGTGGCCGCGTATGCCGGAGGTGGTGAGAGACTTCGTGCGATCATGTACGGTATGCGCTCAAGCAAAGACACCGATGCACCTGCCTGAGGGTCTCCTGCATCCACTAGCTGTTCCCCAGTGGCTCTGGTCCCACCTCGCTATAGACTTTGTAACAGATCTTCCGCCCTCCAATGGGCACACGGCAGTGTTAACAGTGGTGGATAGGCTTTCCAAGTTCTGTCAACTAATTCCTATGTTTCCCTAGGTAGGCCTTGCGAACCCAGTTCAGGTCCTCCGGGTCCTGAACTCTCAACGGCGGAAAGATGGGATAGAGTATTTAGTGGATTGGGAGGGCTACGGACCGGAAGAGCAGATTTGGGTAAAAACTAGGAAGATCCTGGACCAGGCACTAATCCAAGACTTCCATGCCTGCCGTACCAAGCGCCCGGCGCCCCACCCTGGGGGGTGTCCTAGGGGACCGCCAGGAGGCACTCCTAGGGGTGGGGGTATTGTAAGAACTGCGACTTCGGAAGACCGTCTAGAGAGGGCGCCCGCGCCCGAATACTAACATAGTTCTTTCTGGGTGAGCTAATTCGGTGTGGACTCCCTATTTAAGCAGGAGGTTTCCTGGAGTCAACTGCAAAGTATTGTTGCCTTAGGCCTTTACTGAGTGTGGTATTGCTGTATAGTATCGGACTGTTACTTGGATTAATGAACTTTGGATTTCGGACTTTGACTCACGATTTTGGATTTCGATTTTGATTTTGATTACCCTGCTCCTCTTACCTTGAATAAACACGTGCCTATCTACTGCATTATGGATCCAGTATGCAATCACAGGTGCCTTGGATTCATGTCATGGAGTTTTTCTGGGATTTTGGACAGTCAATGCAGTAAGCTGCTGCTTCAGCTCAGCTATCTGCTTTTTCAGCTCAGCGGTTTCAGATAAATGCCTACTTATGCAGACTTATGGTGTAAGCGTGTGGCTGGGATTGAAAAAATGCAGCGCACTCCAGCACGAACCTCTGACACTTACCGCGGCGGCAGTCATAAACAAGATTTAAACTAAAGAAAATACTGAGAAAATAAGACATGGCAAAACCTGACGTGACGAGACAAGACGAGACGAGATCGCGAACATGAACACAAGCATGGAGAAAAAAGACATTCAGGGGAAAATGGCAAAATGATCCAACAGCCCCTAGGAGAAAACTGCCGGCTTATAACACGCACGAATCAGCGCTTGACGAGACTCAGCTGCTCGTGCGCTCATGCACACACGAGAGCGCTCAAGCGCAGCCAAGCCCGTGCACGCGCCGCTGCGAACCGGCAGCGCGCTGGAAACGCTCATCCCAGAGGAGGGTGTGCCACAGTGCCGTATGGTATTTTTTGAACAATCTCTTAGATTCCCCTCTGAGGGTAAGAAGTGCACCTTTCTCATATCTTTACTCTCAGAGCTCGCGCTGGACTGGGCTACCGCGGCGTCGGAAACTGATGAGAGGATTCGGAGTTCCAGTGAGTATTTCATCACTCAGCTGTGGGAGGTTTTTCGAACACCCGGCCGGTGGGCTCGATGTATCCACATGCCTACTGCGTCAAGGAATCCGGTCGGCCGCCGACTACGCTATCTCTTTCCGCACGCTGGGAGCTCAGAGCGGCATCAATGACATCGCCCTAAAAGTGCTGTTTAAAGAGGGGCTAAGAACGGACGTTTAGGCCGAGCTTGTGTGCTGGGGAGAGGCCAATACTTACTCTAAATTCATACAACGGGCGATCCGCATAGACAACCTGATGCGAAATCATCCCACTAGTTCACCTCCGCCTCCCCCAAACTTAATACCGTTCAGCCACTTCTGGATTATGAGCCTATGCAAATCGGCGCACACAAGCTAAGCGCGGAGGAAAAGCTTCGACATGGAAACCTCAATGCAGAGTAAGTGCTCCAGCTTATACAGTCAACACGGAAGCAAGCTTAGCTGTCAAAGCACGATTACATTTTAATAATGTCACGAGTGTGTTTTCTGCTCTTGTGGACTCAGGTTCGGAGTTGAATTTAATTGATGAAAAACTGGCAAAAGACTTACGTGTGCCTACTGTTCCTTGTGTTCCAGCCCTGCACATTACCATCATTGACGGACATTCTATCAGGGAAGCCATCACTGAAAGGATGGTATTACTATCGCTAGAGCTTGGCTCCGCCCAAACTGGATCTGCGCAGTGCGTATAACCTGGTCCGAATTCACCACGGGGATGAATGTAAGACAGCTTTCATCACCTCAAAGTGAATAGACAATATTTAGATTTTTTGCAGGATTAGGAGCAGCATAGGGGCCAGGTCAGGACCTTCCTGCAAAGACTGCGGGCCAACAAATTGTACGTGAAAGCCGAAAAGTGCAAATTCCACACAGCTGAAGTAAAGTTTCTGGGCTATATCATCAACTCAAAGGGGGCCGCACCGCTGACCTCGCTTCTTAAGGGGAAACCCACTAAGCTAGCTATGACAGAATCAGCCACTAAGGAGTTCGAAACATTAAAACATAAATTCACCGTAGCACCCACTCTCGTCCACCCGGATCTTTCGGTTCCTTTTTTGGTGGAGGTGGACGCTAGTAACTGTCGGATCGGAGCAGTTTTGTCTCAGAGGCATGGCTCACCTCTCAAGCTCCACCCATGTGCTTACTTCTCGCATAAGCTCACCCCCGCAGAGGCCAACAACGATGTGGGGAATAAGGAGTTGTTGGCCATTAAGGAGGCTCTGTTGGAGTGGCGTCATTGGTTAGAAGGGAGTACGCACCCGTTCACAGTCTTAACGGACCACCGAAATCTGAAGTATATAAAGGGGGCCCATCGGTTAAATGCAAACCAAGCACGCTGGGCAATGTTCTTCACTTGGTTCAACTTTACTGTCACCTACAGACCAGGGACAAAGAACAGTAAGGTCTCCCGCAAGTATGACCAGGCCGACCGAGACAGCTCCGAAAAAGGTATCCTCAATCCCAGCATGGTAGTGGCACTTGTGGGACTTAGCAGAGGAGATCCGTAAGGTTAGCGAGTGCATACCCCCACAAAGGGACGTGCCAGCTGGTAAGGTTTTTGTACTCCTGGGTTTTGCCATCAGTTAATGTTAATGCCCACACACTTCTTTGAGTTCTGGGAACCCAGGTGGGCGGAGGACTCTTGAGCTGCTAAACGGTACTTATTGGTGGCCGCGTATGCCGGAGGTGGTGAGAGACTTCGTGCGATCATGTACGGTATGCGCTCAAGCAAAGACACCGATGCACCTGCCTGAGGGTCTCCTGCATCCACTAGCTGTTCCCCAGTGGCTCTGGTCCCACCTCGCTATAGACTTTGTAACAGATCTTCCGCCCTCCAATGGGCACACGGCAGTGTTAACAGTGGTGGATAGGCTTTCCAAGTTCTGTCAACTAATTCCTATGTTTCCCTAGGTAGGCCTTGCGAACCCAGTTCAGGTCCTCCGGGTCCTGAACTCTCAACGGCGGAAAGATGGGATAGAGTATTTAGTGGATTGGGAGGGCTACGGACCGGAAGAGCAGATTTGGGTAAAAACTAGGAAGATCCTGGACCAGGCACTAATCCAAGACTTCCATGCCTGCCGTACCAAGCGCCCGGCGCCCCACCCTGGGGGGTGTCCTAGGGGACCGCCAGGAGGCACTCCTAGGGGTGGGGGTATTGTAAGAACTGCGACTTCGGAAGACCGTCTAGAGAGGGCGCCCGCGCCCGAATACTAACATAGTTCTTTCTGGGTGAGCTAATTCGGTGTGGACTCCCTATTTAAGCAGGAGGTTTCCTGGAGTCAACTGCAAAGTATTGTTGCCTTAGGCCTTTACTGAGTGTGGTATTGCTGTATAGTATCGGACTGTTACTTGGATTAATGAACTTTGGATTTCGGACTTTGACTCACGATTTTGGATTTCGATTTTGATTTTGATTACCCTGCTCCTCTTACCTTGAATAAACACGTGCCTATCTACTGCATTATGGATCCAGTATGCAATCACAGGTGCCTTGGATTCATGTCATGGAGTTTTTCTGGGCTTTTGGACAGTCAATGCAGTAAGCTGCTGCTTCAGCTCAGCTATCTGCTTTTTCAGCTCAGCAGTTTCAGATAAATGCCTACTTATGCAGACAGTCAGTATCCTGGCTGTAGGCATAAGCAGTTCTTAGAGGTGGTTGTTGTTTTTGCTTTGCACCGACAATTTTGGGTCTTTATTTGGAGCATCTTTTGGGTAGTTTTATCTTCTCTAATTCTGATGAAACAAAGTAGATCTTGGAACTCAATCGGATGATCTTTACAACTGTCCAGACGTAGTTCGGATGCTTTGACTCCGCCTACTCCAACTGCTTTGTAGAGAGCATTGTGAAGCCTCTGGAGATAGCTGGATGCCTTCTCACCCACGTTCTGATAAGTGCTCATGAACTTTGAGAATAGCTCATTACTGTCTTCAATTACACCATAAGCTGAATCAAGCATGCTGATTAGCATTAGGAGAAGTGGAAGGACATAAGGACTTGACAATGTCAGTGGCTGGAGGTAAAAGAGACTCCATGATTCTTCTCACTCTTTGTAGATCGGACACAGAGGGATCATTAAGGAGTAAGTCAACATTACAACACCATTACAAAGTCTCATAATCAGGCTCATTGTTGGGCTGTGGAATTCTTCCAGAGAATGGCCGTAGCCTAACTACAGTGGTATGTGGAGTAGCTGCGGTGATTTCATTTTTAAGTATATGCTCCACAACAACTTTCTGGGTTGTACTGAATATGACTATTGTACCTGACAAGAGTCTATTGGAGATTAATGGATAGTTGGGTTATATATAAAAATAGTTTCTCATTTAAGGTGTAAATATGGCTCTGACTGTTCATCCTCTGACTTTGAATTCTGATGGAGCTTGGTTGTCTTACAGTGCTGGATGACTGTGTGTTCAATCTTGTCATGTCATTGACGATGAGTGCTGAATTACTGGGTAAGAGCCTATGATGCTGTTCTTTCATCTGATTGGTTCTGATCTTCTACAAGCTCAATGAAGTCACCATCACCTTTATCCACTTCATCCGGAACAACAGAGCTAGAAATTTGAGATAGTTCTTCTCTCAGTAGAGCATTGAAAGATTTTCCACTCATCTTAGCAATGTTCTTCAGTGTGAACAAGTAAGAGGTGGTGGCATCAGAGCTCTATTCTAAACAATAAATGCTGCTTAAGGATCTTATCTTGAAGGTTAAGCTTAGGTTATTTGTGTGCGAGTAGCAAAGGGGCAGAAGAGAACTTACTGATTCAATTGCAGTTCCAGAGCTGTACTCAACAATTGTCTGGTTGGCATACTTAGACTCAGGGTTGTCGATGAGTATAACTCTTCCAATGGAACCATGATGCTTCAGAAGCTCAAATACCCCTTCTCCATCTTCTGTGTTGAGTGGCCTATCTACTAAAAGATCATTAGGAACTTTGATGAATTCCTTTTGTACAAGTTCCATGTTTCATTCAGCTCTATGATCTAATAACTACTATTTTTATGTGTTTTGTCAATTTATTCTAGGACGGTTATCGACTTGATCAATTAATTAACTAATTACTGTCTCCTGGCTGGCTTGCCAATTTTTTATGTAACACCTACTGTATTATTGGTATTGGTATTACGGTTATTGGTAGCCACAATTTAAGGGTATTAAGGACCAGTGGGTTTGACTCTGGGAGAAAGTTAATGAGTACTATATTTATAAATCCATGTAAACACCCAAAAAAGATTTACTAAATTATTATTTAATAGAACAGTTCACATAGAGAATAAATAAAACTTGAAACTCTGGGTGCACCCACTATAAACAGTAATAACACAAAATTAAAATGTTCAGATAGTTCAATTTAAATGAATCAAAGATTTTGTCACAATCACTAAAGAACAAACAAACAACAAAAAAATTTATTTACTTGGGGTTTAAATTCATTCATTCATTCATCTTCTTACCCGCTTATTCCCGAATCCGGGGTCACGGGGGTCCGCTGCGCCTATCCCA